>QXEO01000454.1:1682978-1984333 GCA_007115705.1 Dactylis glomerata
CAATAACATGTATATCAAATATACCTTTAATGGTGCCAGCCTTCTTGTCCGCTAAGTACTTCGGACAGTTGTGCTTCCAGTGACCCTTGTCCTTGCAATAGAAGCACTCAGTGTCCGGCTTAGGTCCAGACTTGAGCTTCTTCTCAGCAGGGGCAACGCGCTTGCCGCTGCCTTTCTTGAAGGATCCCTTTGCACCCTTAGCTTTCTTAAAGCTAGTGGTCTTGTTGACAATCAACACATGATTGTCTTTCTTGATATCCACCTCCGCAGCTTTAAGCTTTGCGAAGAGCTCAGCGATCGTATCAGTGGAACCAATTTGATTGTGAGTAACTACAAAACCTTTGTAGCTAGGAGGGAGTGATTGCAGAACTCTATCAATCTTGAGCTCTTCTGGAATCTTGTAGTCCAGTTGCTCAAGGCGTTGAGTGTAGCCCGACATCTTAATGGCGTGCTCACGAACGGAACTCCCTTCCTCCATCTTGCAGTTAAAGAACTTCTCAGAGATCTCATATCTCTCAGAACGGGCTTGAGTCTGAAACATGGTTTTCAGTTCCTCAAGTATCTCAAAAGGCCCATCGAACTCCTCAAAATGATTTTGAAGTTCCGGTTCCATAGCAAACAACATGGTACTCTTAATCACTCCATAATCATCTTTGCGTGACTGATAAACAGCTTTTTCATCAGCCGGCGCATCAGTAGCAGGGGCGTCACCTAGCGCTTTCTCAAGTACATAGGCTTTTTGTCCGCCAGCGAGAATGATTCTCAGATTGCGGAACCAGTTGGTGAAGTTAGACCCATTGTTCTTAAGCTTTTCTTTCTCAGCAAAAACGTTGAAGTTGAAGTTGGACTTAGCCATTTGATCTACAACATTGCAAGTACAATTTAGACTATGTTCATGATAACTAGTTCAACTTAATCAAATTACTAGATGCACTCCCACTAAATTCAACATCCCTCAAGTTGTTTAGTGAACACGATCCAAATTCACCACACCTAATCCGATCTTCACGAGAAGAGATGTGGTTTCAATGGTGGACAACTAAGTGTCGATCATATCATTCATATGACTCATGTTTAACCTTTCGGTTCGTGTGTTCCGAGGCCATGTCTGTACATGCTAGGCTCGTCAAGTCAAACCCAAGTATTTCCGCGTGTGCAAAACTGGCTTGCACCCGTTGTATGTGAACGTAGAGATTATAGCACCCGATCATCACGAGGTGCTTGAAAACGACGAACTTTCGCAACGGTGCATACATGGGGAGAACACAATTTTATCTTGATCTTTAAGTGAGGAATCATCTTATAATGTTACCGTCGCGATCTAAGCATAATAAGATACATAAAAGGATAAACATCACATGCATATAATTTTATGTGACATGGTATAGCCAATCTCCGCGCCATGATCTCCATCTTGTGCGCTCCGGCATGATCTCCATCACTCCACCATGATTGCCTCCACCACGAATAGCAACTACAACTATTGCTAACTACTTAGCGATAAAGTAAAGCTATTACATGGCGTATAAGAAGTTGACACGCAGGTCATACACAATTATAAAGATAACCATATGGCTCCTGCCGGTTGTGAACTCATCGACATGCAAGTCGTGAAAGATTACAAAACATGATCATCGCATACAACTCAATTCATACACATCATGTCTTGGGCCATACCATATCACAAAACACTCCCTGCAAAAACAAGTTAGACGCCTCTACTTTGTTGTTGCATGTTTTACGTGGCTTATGGGAGTAACAAGCTAAGAACGATTCTTACCTACAGAAAGCCACAACGGTGATATTATGGTTGCTAACATCCGTTGTAAATCCCATGACTACTATAGTGAGAGAAACTGGCATCCACCAGCCGCATGTGTGGAACAAGCCACACGTCAAGTGCGGAGCCGGTCTCGCGAACGAGGTTGCGTAAAGTTGGCCTGGACCGCTTCGATCTCACTATACCGCGCCATAAGAAATACACAACAAAGAGGTTTGCAACAGAAAACATGAACGCCCGCAACAAGCATGTTGCGTTCTACTCATGAAACACATCTACGCATAAACCTGGCTCTGATACCACTGAAGGGTTTCGCAGCATAGTAAATCAAAAAATTTCCTACGGATGCGAACAAGAAAGCCAAGATCTAATCTAGGAGATGTAATCAACGAGAGAGGTAGATGAGATCTTCATACCCTTGAAGAAATCGCACAGCGGAAACGTTCAACAGAACGTGGATGATGTAGTCGTACTAGCCGTCTCCTCCCCGCGATCCGATCCGATCCTACGCCGCAAGTGGCGGCGCCTCCGAGAGATGCACACGTACGGTGCAGTGATGTCTCCCCCTTCCTTGGTCCAGCAAGTATGGTGGAGAGATAAATTGGATCTGCAGCACGACGGCGTGGTGCTTATGGTGGAGAGTTTCTGCGGCAGGGCTTCGCCTACGCACAGTCGCGAGAGAGAGAGGTGGAGGGGCAGCAGTTGGCCGGCGGCTAGGGTTGGTGTGTAGGAGGGGGCTGCGCCCCTGCCCCCCTTATATGGGGGGCTGGCCGGCTCCTTGGCCCCTCCTCCAAGCCTCTAGGGCGGCGGCCTAGGGGGAAGAGTAGGGGGCAAGTCTTCCCCCCCTCTTCTAGAAGGTTCCCTTAGGGTTTCCCCTAAGGGCTGGCCGGCTGGGCCTTAGGGGCCTTGTGCGCCTGGCCCAAAGTGGCCAGGACACTTCCCCTTAGGCCCATGCAGGCCTCCGACAAGTGGGCCCACGTTGGTCCCACTCCAAAACCTTCTAGAACCTTCCGGTACAATACCGATAAACTCCGAAACGATTCCGGAATCCAAAAACTGCTTTCCTTTATATGAATCTTATTCTCCGGACCATTCCGGAACCTCTCGTGATGTCCTGGATCTCATCCGAGACTCCAAACAAAAACTCATAAACCAATTATCCATTCTATCCTAGCGTCGATGCACGTTAAGTGTGTGACCCTACGGGTTCGAGAATATGCAGACATGATCTTCTATCAATAATCAACAGCGGGATCTGGAAACCCATATTGACTCCCACATATTCATCGATGATCATATCGGATGAACCACGAAGTCAGGATTCAATTAATCCCATATATGTATTCCCTTCGTCACACGATATTTTACTCGCCCGAGATTCGATCGTCGGTATCGGCATACCTAGTTCAATCTCGTTCACAGCAAGTACTTTACTCATTCCGTAATCCGATATCACTTTGTGATTAACTCCTTAACCACGTGCTTGCAAGCGGTGTTGATATCGATTACCGAGTGGGCCCGAAGTATATCTCTCTGACTCGGGAGGGACAAATTCCATCTCGATACATACAACCCAACAAGTACTTTCCGATCACCTGAGAGACACCTTTATGATCACCCTCACATAGGATGACGTTTGATGACCTCAAAGCTTTCTTCCGATACCAGGGAGTTGTATTATCTCATGGTCTAAGGAATACAATACTTGACATAGGAAAAAGCTTCGCAAAGATGAACACAATGACACAATCTAATTGCTCTGCTTTATTTGGGTCTGTCCATCACATCATTCTCCTAATGACATGATCTCATTATTAATTGACAACTCATGTCTATGGTTAGGAAACCTTAACCATCATTAATCAATGAGCTAGTCCATAGAGGCGTACTAGGGACACGGTGTTGTTCATAAACCACACAAGTATTAAAGTTTCCGCTTAATACAATTCTAGCATGGAATATAAACATTATCATGAACAAGAATTATAATAATAACATCTTTATTATTGCCTCTAGGGCATAATTCCAACACTGCAGGTGCAGTGGGGTTTTAGGGATTCGGCGCCAGCGCCGCCGCCGGCAGCGCCGTAGCCAGCTAGAAGTAGAAGTGTAGAGGGGTAATGTTAGCAATCGGTTTGTTATTTGTGAACATTAGCTTCCATTTCATTGCACGATGGGATACATTGGATCAGATATATTGCAACCGTAGTTGCCCTAGAACGAGAAGAAATAGTAGCCCATGGCTACTTGTCGTCCACGGAGGAGGAGGTGGCGACGGCCTTGCCACGGGAGGGCGCAACGTAGTGGCGATGGTACATGGTGTTGTCAAAGACCGTGAGGTGAGTGTGTGGTCGCCGTCGTAGTTGAAGACGATGAAGTGGCCGGCCATGATCTCATGGGCGCGGCAGAGCCTCCTCCAACCGCTGGCCAGGTACGGCGTGCCGGTGCAGTCGAAGAGGACCTCTGCGGTCTAGTAGCCGGTAGCACCGCCGCGTTCCCACATCAGGAGCTGGTTCGTCTTCTCGTCAACCACCTCCGCGAACTTGCGGGGCAGCCTGATGGAGTCCTTGTCCCCACCATAGTAGAGGGTCACGCCGAACTCGAACTCGTCAGCGGGCTCAGGCTCGAGCGTTGGGGGGGGGAGAAGGCAACGTAGAAGGCGATGGAGATGGTGGTGCAGTGGTTGCTCTCGCCGCGCCGTCCACGACGTCCTCCACCTCCACGGTGTCCATGGGCGGGTGGCGGCGATGAGCTCCGGCCGCCGCCACCACCAATCCCTCCTCGGCAGCCTCCACGACCATGACCCGGTGGGCGCCCTAGCCGCCCTCTTCTCGATCGAGTGCCTTCGGCCATGGCCTAGCTAGTGCCGCCCTGCAGTGGTGTGGAGAAGAGCTATGTCAAAGGGAGAAGACAACGAGCGGTGTGTAAGAACTGGCCAGGGGCAGTTGGTTTAAAAGGACCTCAGGCTCAGGCAATGGATGCTGGCGCAGAGGCCAAAATGCTGGCATCGAAGTGGCCTCGATAGGCGGCGGGTGGCGCAGTAGGCTGGCAATGCCACAACATGGAGTGAAGCGTCGGGCGACGCAGCAGAAGGCCAGGCGGCGCGGCCAGCCTTTGACCAGCATAACTCCCTCTGTTGGGCCGCTGCCATGCGGGACCTAGACCCACGCGGGAGGAAACGGACGGACAGCACGCCGGTCCGCATCGACGCATCGGTGACCCAAGGTTGATGGACCGATGCGTCGGACCGGACGCGCCGGTCTTATTGAGTTGCCCGCTATGAGGACGCAACCGACGCGCCAGTCCGATCAGACCAGTTCAGACGCTTGGCCCGCTAGAGATGCCCTTAGCTTCTCTTCCATCCATATTATTCCATGTCACCTAAGCGGCCAAGTTTTGAAGGAGATATGCCCTAGAGGCAAATAATAAAGTGTATTTTTTGTATCATATCTTATTTGTTCATAATATTATATTGTTGGAATTATGCCCTAGAGGCAATAATAAAGATACTATTATTATAATTCTTGTTCATAATAATGTTTGTATTCTATGCTAGAATTATATTAAGCGGAAACTTTAATACTTGTGTAGTTTATGAACAATACTGTGTCCCTAGTACGCCTCTATGGACTAGTTCATTGATTAATGATGGTTAAGGTTTCCTAATTATAGACATGAGTTGTCAATTAATAATGAGGTCATATCATTAGGAGAATGATGTGATGGATAGACCCAAATAAAGCACAACAATTAGATCGTGTCATTGTGTTCATCTTTGCAAAGCTTTTTTCTATATCATGTATTATATTCCTTAGACCATGAGATAATGCAACTCCCTAGTGCCGGAAGAGAGCTTTGAGGTCATCAAACGTCACCCTATGAGAGGGTGAGTGTCTCTCAGGTAATCGGAAAATACTTTTTGGGTTGCATGTATTGAGATAGAATTTGTCCCTCCCAAGTCGGAGAGATATACTTCTGGCCCACTCGGTAATCGATATCAACACCGGCAGAGAGGATCCGAACGGGTCCTAATAAACAACCTCGCTCGCTCCTGTCGCTGGATACTAGTTAATGTGTTTTCTCAAAGGGCAGCGCTGAGCGTCCCTCGGATCCCCGCCCCGACCAGCTGACATGTAGCCTTTATTCCAATAAAAAAAAATCTGAACAGGAACATCCATTTGCCCTGCGCCCACCCGCTTCCTATTCCTGCCCCCTTTCTTCTTCCATGAGCCTCCTTTCTTCTCCCACGAGCAGCACCACCAAATCCAGCCGGGATTTCTTCCCACGCAACATCTCCACCACCGGAACACCACCGATATCATCATCGTTGCCCCGTTGGGTACATCCCTATCTTATTCTTGCCAGCGACGCTGGACGCCATCGGTAGCAACGCCAGCCGCTGATGGTAGCAATGGCACACCCCGTTGGGAGCAACAACAGCCGCCGCCGATAGCAAGGCCGCGCCCCGCTGGGAGCAATACCAGCCGCTGACGGTAGCAACACCGTGCACCACCGGGAGCAACGCCGCTTCGTAGCAACACCGGCCGCCGTCTTTAGCAGGGTCGCTCCCCGTCTGGAGCAACACCGGCCACCATCGGGAGCAACGCCGCTCCCCATCACGAGCAACACCGGTCGCCGTGTGTAGCAACACCAGCCGCCGTCGGGAGCAACGTCGCTCCCCGTCACGAGCATCACCGGTCATCCTTTGTAGCAGCGCATGGTGGCGCTAGTATAGCAACACCGACCGCTGCTGGAAGCAGCACGGGCCTTCTTTGGTAGCATCCTGGCTCACCGCTGGAAGCAACGTCGATTGCTCCTTGTAGCGCGACATCCACAGCTCGCAGACGGCGGGTGGCCGACAAGCTGCTCGTCGATCGTGTTCTCCCATGGGAGCGACTCGGGGCCGAGCAATGGGATACAGGACTAGGAGAGAAGGGAGGCGGTGCTAGCCGATGGATGAATAACGGCGACGCACGGGCGTGGGACGCACATGCGGAACGGGGGTGGGACGGGGCGGGACGTCGCCAGTGTGCTGGTCTCTTTTTGTGTGATGAGCCGAGGGTGAGAGAGATTGGAGAGAGAGGAGAGAAGTCAATGGGAAGGACTGGATGAGCGGCACCGACGGATAGATAAGGTAGTGGTGGGCGGATGCGTGTCAAACGGGGAAGATGGAGGATGTGGGACGTGCGATCTCCCGGGAGATTAGCAGACTTTTTCATTTCTGAAATTGACAAATAAACTATCCAACGCTATTCTTGGAATCCAAACGACCACCGAACCATAGTTTATGTGTTTTCTGATTTCTGAAACCCCTTCCCGGATAAATAAAAAAAATTCCACCACTGCCTACACGTGCGGCTGGCTCCGATCTCCAAACACGACGTGCAGTTTGGCAACGCCCGTATGCACGTCAACATCAGGACGACTTTGGCCATGCCGCCTTTTCATGTAAAAAAAATAAAGGAAGCACAACTAAAAAACAAATGCAAGGAAGCAGAGCCACCGGGATTGCTCTATTGCAGCCGCCCTCGAAACACCACTGAACATATAGGCTCTCTCAATCCCAGTTCGTCAACTGTTCAATGAGCCAGAAAGATTCTACGGGTCCACATTCATCGGTTAGAAAATTCTACGGGTCCACAAATGGTAGGCAATCTCCTTAATTCCCTGTTAATTAGACCAACCACAATGGTGGTGCGGTTCAAAGAAATAAACGAATCGACCTTGTTTAGCTGCAGTGTGTGGAACCGACTCGCACAGCAACCAAGGGGCCCAGCTACTGTAAAAAGGTCTCTTTTTCTTTGTTTTCATCGTTCCACGGGAGTTGTTTCTTCTCAGTTTGGTGCTTGCGTCAGATTACAAACTGTATTTTATAGCCACTAGTAAGCTTGCACGTGCAACGCACGTCTTTCAAATGCAACATTTATATTTAAAAGTATATTAAATAGCTGATAAGTGATATGCATTGGTGGGAGTAATTCATTTTTAATTAGATTATTTTTATGTAATTTTTATTTCACGAAAAAAGTTTGGTTGACCAAAGGTATAACCGTGTGCGTGCAATATACAATTCACAGACACTCCACCGGTTAAATATTGAGAAGTGCAATAATGTATTTCTATTTGTTTTCTAAAAAATATAATTCAATTGGAGTTTGAAGCAATACTTAAAACAACTATTAAACAACATTGTTCACTTTTTATTCTCTATAAATTTCCATGTCTATATGTGATCAGTAAAGTCACGTTCTATGGCCGAGATATTCTTCATTTTTACTAAACTCAAAAATGTGTACCAAAAAATGGTGTCCGGAGATCCATATCATCCTACATATGCAATATACGACCTTTTCATAAAATGATCATTTCCAATTTGTGTATAAATTACCGTAGTGAAAAAAAATACTCACCATGGGTATCCAAAAATCTATAGCTTCAACATACCATTAGTGTATAAAATTTAAAACCAAATTACCAGATAGAGCACTCCAAATATATGAAATATTACAATGTGCACGTGACAAACCTGATGAGGTTGTAATGCAGGGAGAATTTGGTTTGTCAGAATGATACCAGAAAACCGATTGGTAAAAAATGTTGATAGATTTTATTTAGAATAAATGATTTTTAAACTTAATATTAACTTATCTTAACCCAACCTCATATGGTTCTCTCAAAAGAAAAAAAACCTGATACGTCAACAACGGTAAGCAACATCCATCGGACACAGTGACACACCGACGCTCACTCAACTTTCCTCTTTCTCAGTTCTCAGTTTCTCACACACGCCGTCGTCACTCGTCAGCCACGCCTCCGCCCTCTCCTCTGCCTTCCCGCCGCCGGTGAGAGGACCCTCCCCCTCTCATGCCCACGCTTTGCTGCGGGAAGGGCGTCGTGCTCCCCCTGCTTCCCCGCCGACGGAGGCAGAGGCGCGGACCTCCTCTCAACCGAATCCTCGGCCGCCGTCACCGCTTGTGATTTGGAAGGCTGAAGCTGGAGGAGGCCATCGGCGGCGCCATAGCCCGGATGTCCGAGCCCGAGTAGGTGCCGTTCTTGCCCGGGACATCCTACTCCGCGCTATCCCAGCCTATTGGCGCCGCCCTGGGCCTCCCCAAGCTCGACACTGGCGGTGGAGGGAGTGGGGTGCTCTGGCCCTGAGCATCCTTGAGCTCCACACCCACGGCGGAGGGATTCGGGTGCTGCTGCCCCACGGATTCTCCGACAACAAGGTGTGCCTCGCGTCCACCTGCGTGTACCATTGCTCGGCATATGTCGTGGGCGGTGAGGAATCCGAAATCCCCATTACGATAGGTTCAGACATAATCTTTCCAAATAATACTAAACTGCTACTACTACTATGTTTATACTTTATCGTCAGTGCTATATATGTGGGCAATAGGATTAATTTTGGGGGATTGACTATCATAATGTTCGGGTTAGAAGCCCAGCATCACTCCCAGGATTTGAAGGGAAGTGATAAACTTCATGTTTGATTATTTCAGAGAACTTAAAGAGGGTCTGTTGTTGTCGATCTGGAGTACAAGGATGTGGGCTCTTTGCTGCTAAGAAAATTCAGGTGGGGCAAATGGTATATCACTTCAGGCTACTTACATTAAAACATACAGTTCATATCTGAAACATTAGTAAGCAATCAACATCAATATTATGATGATACTCACCAGAATTTATTTTTAATAAGAAAGACGAATACCAGTAGGTAATCCAGTGGCATTGTCTTTATGATGTACATCATTATTGCCAACTGGTTCTCGCATTGTGTTTCTATCTGCAATATTAGTGAGTAATCAACATTAATATTACGACAATAGACTCACCAGACTTATTAAAATAAGAAATGATGACCAATACCTGCAGATAATTCAGTGGCATGGTTTTCATGTGGTGGAATATGCACAAATTGTTCTTCTGTAATTAAGTTATCATCTGATAGATTGAAGGAAACATAAGTCCTCATTTGAAATAAATAGTAAGTTTATGAATTACTATCAAGTCACATACCTATAGTTAAATCAAAGGCTTGTTTTTGTTGTCGTTCAGAATTATATGCTGAATGTTAGGTTGTGCCGTTAGTGGGGTCAACATATGGCATCCAACGATTCCAACCAGTCTCTCCATGTGGGAAGAATAGAGGATATGACAATGGGTCGTAGCACCCGTAGTATGCTCTAATATACAGAGGTCGGTCACCTTTTCCATGCACGACAACACTCCTGTCAAAGCAATTTTGTGGGTCGCTCCCTTCAACCCATATTGCTGCCACCTGAGAAACCGTTGGGGCATTGTACCTTCGTTGATCCAGTTTGATATCTGTGTTCAGTGAGATTCTATATTCATCTAGATTTGGAACAGCTCCGAGGCTCTTAAAAACTTGCACATAAGGGTTACGCTCTAGTATTCTCAGAATTTTCCGTATGACCTCTATATTAAGATCTGGAGACCTTTTAGCCCTATGAATCAAGTTTTCATCTGTATCGTAAATATAGAGCTGCAAATGCCGAGGTCCATTATGAGCTGGCACGAGATCATCAAGAGCGTGGTACAACCCGCCACACGCCCGAAATGTATATACGCCAGTTCTTGCAGCTGTGCTAACCCGGCGGTCAAGGGTGACTCCTAGACTTGTGAATGAGAAGTGCGAGTTGAAATATCGTATGTTCTCTCTGAAATATTTAGCATCATCATCCTCTTGACTTGTAAACAACCGTTTCAACTCTTCTGAAACATCTGGAGTAAATATATCGACTTTTCCTTTTCTGCAGCAAAATGCAGGCCCCTCATAGGGAAACCGTAATGCCCCACAGTATCGGCAGTCCGGAACTCTTTTTAGGACATGATGCTTTTTAGGTAGGTTTCGGTATATGAATTCTTCTGTATTTGGTAGAGACGTTGCTTGTGAAGGATGACGTCCAAGTTGATACGATTCAAAAGCAACGTCTAGCACAAAACAATGTGTTCAGTTAACAATGAATACTGATAAATATGCACTTGAGAGTGCTAGACTGGAAAATATATAATTTGCATACCTTGCTCAGTAAATATTCTAGCTTCTTCATCTTGCTCATGGTATGTAGCTTCTTCTCCACGTTGCACCGTGTGCAAACACTCTAGAAATTAATACATTGGTCTAATTTAA
Organism: Dactylis glomerata; assembly: GCA_007115705.1. Classification (NCBI taxonomy): domain Eukaryota; kingdom Viridiplantae; phylum Streptophyta; class Magnoliopsida; order Poales; family Poaceae; genus Dactylis; species Dactylis glomerata. Next base: position 1,693,913 of record QXEO01000454.1, read on the forward strand.
TATATGATTTAGTGAAGAATTATAAGTGTGAAAAACAATATATAAATGTACCCTCTAAATTGTTTTGGTGAACAATGGGCTCAAATATTCCATAAGGATCATCTGTCTTGTCGTTGCCCGCTATGAGAAAATCATAAAATCAGTAGAGCATAACATTGTAACTATTGTAAACAACTGAGGGTAGTGAAATTACTTAGATTTTGAGTTATTTGAGCAGCATTCATAGTTGGTTCCATTTCTGGACTCCTATGATTAGCTTGTGTATTTTGAAATTGATTGGAGCCAGAAAAAGGTTCTGTAGCTGCATAAGTAAAGAGAATTTTGGTTAAATTAACAATATCGATAATTTTGCACTAAAACTAAACCGATGGACTAACCAGCATCCGCAGTTGTGCAATCTGGGTTACATACTTTGACAATTGTACCAAGTTCGGGTTGCTCTAAACCAGACAGTTGGGTGATAGGCACTGCATTGTGTTGCAATCAAAGTAAGATCAATCCAACTAAACCTGCATTATTTTTATTTAGTAGTGGAGATTGTTATATGTGCCAACACAATGTCATTACCTTGTGCAATATCACTTATGATGGTAGATAATGTTTGCATTTCCTGGCTATGAGGCATAGCAACAACTCTCATGCGCCCTCCAATTTGTTGCATCTGATAATGATCATTCCTCTTCAACCAGTTGGATTCATCGTCGTACATTACATTATTCACATTGTCATGGGTGATGGCTTGATTTGGTAAGGACAAAGCAGGTATAGTTGATAAGCCTGAAATCAATTTGCAGGTATCATATCAGTTTTTTTCGAAATGGATGAAATCAACTAATTATGGTACTACACAACCTGGACATGTTATTTTGTGTAGTTGGGTGACAGCAGATAGTCCTGTAGCAGGTGTGTTCGACAAGGAGACATCGTTGTTGATCTGGGCAGTAGTAGTTTTTTTCTGTTCACGTGATTGGCGTTGTCGTTTTAATATTTCATCCTTATTTTGTGCATATCGCTCCCTGTCCCTTTGCCTCCTTCTCTCTTTAGGGTCTGCATAGATGAAAATGAAAACACACTTAGTATGTCAATAAGTACTGGCCTATACAGTAGTTGATCAAATTTACCGGTGGATATGGATAGTGGTGTTTGTGTTGTAATCTCTAGATTGGTAGGATCAGACGGCGTAACATCATCATGTGACTGAATCAGGGGTGTATGCGGTTCATGTGGCTCATCATTCGGCAGTGTCGTGGAAGCCTTTTTATTTTCACGGGCTTGACGACGTCTTTTCAGAATTTGTTCTTTATTTCGGGCATAATATTCACTGTTCCTCTGCCTCTTCAACTCTTTAGGGTCTGTTTCAAACCAGAAGTTAGCAGAACAATAGCATTAGTAATTTTATTGATTATTTAAAAGAAGGTTGTTGATACTTACCCAAGGAGTGTGTGTTGCTAATATCATGAAAGGGGGTCCGCGCCCCCGCGCGATTGGGAGATGACATACTGTCGGCTTCCTGTGAAGTGTTAAGTGTTACAGTGGAAATCTATATATAGTTTAAATAAAATCATTCATATTCGGTCATGATGCAAAAGATGTGATGGATTTGTAAGGTACCATACATGTTTGTATATGCAATTGGTCAGGGTGTGTACTTATATGCTAATTTTGTATCATGTGTGCTTCCAGGTAGATATTGTCCTGGAGATAGTTTGGCATAGGTACAGATGTGCTTCCAGGTAGGTATAACAAGTTTGGTGTCTAGCATTATTTTGTGTCTCGTTACTTTTTTTTTGGATACATGCTCGCATATTTGTCATTAACCATAATATATCAGTCACCTATGCAGTGAATCCAACCGCTATTCGTTGAAAATATGTAGACCCCCTACCTCAAACCAACTGTTTAACATAAAAGACATACTGGTATTGTAAATTAGCACCCACAGTATGAGTACCGTGTACTGGTATTGTAAACCAGCACCCAGCGGGCCCACTCAACCGGACCCCGGACCGCGGGGCCGTCCGCGCGCACCCATCCGTGACCCAGTTTTGGGTCGAAGATGGGAGCGCGCGGACACCGCGCGGACGCGCTCTTGTCCTCCCCTGGCCCAACTGTCAGCTGCCTAGTTAGCCATTTCCACGCCCTTCCCCAAATTCCTTCCTCCCTCTCCGCCGGCGCCGCCGTAGTCGCCGGCCATAGATAGCGTCGGTGTCGCCGGACACGTCGGACCCCAATCCTAGCCATCGTTCGCCCGCCGACGCGTCAAAGGCAAGACCGGAGGGCCGCCGTAGAAGCTGCCGGATCTCCACCGCCGCCGCCACCACCTTCCGGCCTACGCCTCGGCAGCGGTGACTCCCCGCCCCGTTGCCCTCTACCTGTGGAAGCTCTACGCCGCCGCCTCCGCCACAGCTCCGCCGCCAGGAGGCTGTTTGACGCCGGCACGCTCCGCCGCTCCGAAGGTGCTCAACCTTTTGCCCACACCATTTGGTGCGCAGATGGACTACGAATCGGTGAAGTACTACTACGACACCTTCATCGACACCTCGTCGGACGAGTCCGACGGCGACACCGACATTTTGATGGCGGCGGCGACATTCATCCACGAGCACAATGAAAGCCAGCTGCCACGCCATAGGGGTTCGGTCCCTGGCCGTGCGCCCAACCTGGAGCGTAATCGAGAGGCAGGGCACGTGCAGCTCTACAACGACTACTTCCACCCCACCGAAGCCGTGTTCAAGGCCCAGTTCCGGCGCCACTTTCGCATGTCGAGGAAGGTGTTCATGAACATCATCGAAGGCGTGAGGCTGCACGACCCCTACTTCCAGTGCAAGCCCGATGCCACAGGTAAGATTGGCTTCACTTCTTACCAAAAGTGCTCGGCTGCCATTCGCATGCTTGCATATGGGGTGGCCGGCGATCTTGTTGACGAGTACATGCGCATGGGTGAGTCGACTTGCCTTGACTCAATGTACAAGTTTTGTCGGGCTGTCATCGATGTGTTTGGCCAGCACTATTTGAGGGAGCCCAATATGGAGGACACTGCTCGACTCCTCTCCATCAACGAGAAGAGGGGCTTTCCTGGCATGCTTGGCAGCATAGACTGCATGCACTGGGGGTGGAAGAACTGCCCCTTTGCATGGCAAAGGCAGTACAAAAGGCATTCTGAGGGGTGCACGGTGATACTAGAGGCCATTGCATCACATGATCTTTGGATTTGGCATTCATTCTTTGGCATGGTCGGCAGCCACAATGACCTCAATGTGCTGCAGCGATCTCCAGTCTTTGCTAGACTGGCCGAAGGCAATGCCCCTTCGGTTAACTATGAGATCATGGGCCATTCATACACGAAGGGGTACTATTTGGCTGACGGCATCTATCCCGAGTGGTCGACTTTTATGAAGACTATCCGTGATCCTCGGCACCCCAAAAACAGTAGATTTGCAAAGGATCAAGAGGCTGCAAGGAAGGATGTGGAGCGTGCATTTGGTGTCCTCCAATCTCGCTTTGCTGCAATCAGGTATCCTGCAAAGACATGGAGCCAAGAGCGCATGTGGGAGGTGATGACATGTTATGTGATCATGCACAACATGATAGTGGAGGATGAGCGCGACGATAGCATCTATGATCAGGGGTGGCAGTTTCAGGGTGAATTGGTTGCACCAATTCCGGGGCCTGTATCATTTTAGGATTTCCTACATTGCCATCACGAGATTCGTGATCGTGAAGTCCGACAGCAGCTGCAAAAGGATTTGGTTGACCACATGTGGCTACATGTGGGAAATATGCCAGAAGCCGATGAGGAAGACAACTAGTGCACCCACTTTTATATTTGCTTTCGTTTTATTTCAAACTATGTTTAATTATAAACATTTTATTTAGATTATGAACTATGTTATGTACTATTTATATTGAATTTATGTATGAACTATTTGTCTCAGTGGCTTCGCCTAGAAAATGACAGTGCCGCCCAGAAAATCGGTCTCACTGGCTTCGCCCAGAAAATGGGTAGCGCCGCTGGGTGCACCGCCCGACCCAAACGGACCGAGGCCGGACAGGAGGCCTTTTCTGTCCGGGGCCTGACCTAAACGGACCGATTCGAACGTTTTAGCTGTCCGAAATGGGTCGACCCGCTCAAGATGCCCTAATAGCCTATACTCCTCGTTTTTTCTGCATGCACGCGGTCTCTGTCCATCCGCGCGATTCGTGGATGCACACACACGACACCATGAATGGATTGAACCGGAGAGGCTTGCTACTCGCATGCTCCTCGATTAGTGCAAGGATGGGCTGCGCCTCCTCCTACTCCACGGGAATCGATACATGCAGTATTTGGTCGCTCGGGAATCGAAGGAACAGTGGCGCTCGAGATTAACTGCGTAGCAAATTTTAAGGGGAGTCAAGAACGAGAGGAGGGGCAGTTTCGGAAGTTTGGCAACTTTTCTAGCACCTGGCTTAGCTCGCGCCTTATTCTATGACCAAAAGTTGAGAAATTTTTTACGCCTTAACCTCTGGGATGGAGGGAGTATCGTAGAGATCATCATCGCATATGTTGCTCCTTTGGAGTTAATTTTGTCAAATATAATATAATACATACACCCCGGGAAGGAAACCTGAATCTGAATCTACCTATCTGGCACTGGCACACCTTCCTTGCTTACCACCACCAATAGCTTGGCCAAAATATGGGTACGTTCCTAAAATAACTACTCCATCTGTCCCAGTTCTTAAGGCTTACACGTATACCTAGGTTGTTATTTTGACCAATATAATACAACTTATATACTACAAAATATATATCACTAAAAAGTTTAAACATTGTACTTTCTAATGGTATAATTTTTATCTTGTAAAATTTAGATTATATTTGTCAAAATGACGACCTAGGTATACGTGTAAGCCTTATAAACTGGGACGGAGGGAGTAGTACAGAATGCCATCAACACTAAAGGCACAAATTATTAATGTACCCCACAAAAAAGATAAATGCACGATTACACATGTAGCCATAATAACATTTTCTGACGGACAGGGTCAATTCAGCATTAGTTTCCATCAGTTCGTAAGAGTGGTCGATCTCAGACCTCCAAAATTACGTATCCTTCGAAAGAGAATATGGTCTGTGTCTGCCTTCCTCCCTCCAGCCGTCCAGCGAGGCAGCGACAGAATAAGAAAAGGCTAGTACTACCTCGTAGCGACGGTGCGTCCGCCTTCCTCCCTCCAGCGACAGAATCAGAAAATGACACCTCCTAGCGATGATGCGTCTGCCCCTCACTACCCCGCGTATTGTATACAGTATGTAGAAGAATAAAATATTCTGCAGCTTGCCTCTTCTCTGCCTGGCTTTGTAGCTAAATACTAGTATAAAACTATGTTGCGTGCCTCCTCTATTCCCTGCCCTGCTTCCATGCCGAAATAGAGAGGAAATTATAGTTTTCACCGTGACCTACTCCATATGTTGCACAAACCAGCATCTAGATAGATTTTTTCAGTTTTTACCAAGTGGTGGTCTGATCGGTTGCAATTATAATCACGTCACCGGTGGAAAAAAGGCCATCAATCTCGATTTGTAAAGCCCATTGATTCCGGTTGGAGCAACCAGGATTAACAAAGCGAAACTAAAGGCTTCAGCCTTAGTTCCGGTTATTTACGATCCGAGACTAAAGGGTCTCCACGTGGCTCGGGTCATGTGCTGCGGTTGGAGAACCCTTTAGTCCCAGTTCGTAACACAAACCGGGACTAAAGGTCCATTCGAAAAAAATGAATTTGTTTTTTTGGAATTTCTCTATTTTCTTTATTTCTCTAATATCTAATCACATCTATTCTTATGTCAAATTACATACTTATGGTCCTTACTTTCCGGTCGGTCACCCATTCTCACACTGCTCCACCCTTAGCACGTTTAACTTCTCAATTCCTTCAATAGTAGCTTCTAAGACTGCGCTCGCGACTTCTTGATATTGGTATGCTACCAATTATATTAACCTATACACTTTGGTAACATATAATATTAGTTTTTTTAAATTCTAAATAAATTCACAAAATAAGCAACAATGATTAAGTAATAATAAGCATCAATGAATTCCAAATAATTTTTATGCATAATTTAATTATTAATTTTAAATAATTAAAATATTCAAAAAATGTCAAAAAACTTGAAAAATCCAAAATTTGAAAAATAATAGACTTGTTAACCAAAACACGAGGGAGTACATTTTTCCAAACATGCATGCTACCCATCCAATAGAATAATAATAAGAGGCACGAGAAATCTTGAAGACTCGCACACCACACCACACACATCTACGATCATCCACCTAAATGCTGAGATGATCAACATGGCTATTGTAGCCTTGTAGCTTCCAGTGCCTCTAAGCAATCATGTTGTGCATGATCACACAACAGTTCATCACCTCTCATATCTGAGATTTCGACCAAGTAAGAGCTGGGTAACTGACAACGGCAAAACGCGCCTGAAGCATACCAAATGCGTGCTCTACATCCTTCCGAGTTGCCTCTTGACACTTAGAAAACCAAGACGGCTTCTCTGTACCTGGTCCAGAAATTGTCTTCATAAAAGTAGCCCAAGAAGGATAGATACCGTCAGCGAGGTAGAACCCTTTGGTGTAGGTGTTGCCGTTGATCTCAAAGTTAACCGGATGAGAATGTCCCTCGGTCAGTCTAGCGAACACAGGAGATCACTGCAGTACATTGATGTCATTGTGTGTTTCCGCTATTTCGAAGAAGAATGCCAAATCCACAGGTCGTGATCGGCGACAGCTTCAAGGATCACACTGCATTTCCCATTGCGGCCTTTGTACAGCCCCTGCCAAGCAAACGGGCAATTCTTCCAAGCCCAATGCATGCAACCGATGCTACCAAGCATATCCGGAAATCCTCTCTCTGAATTTTGTGCAAGGATTCGGGTTGTGTCTTCTTCAGTTGGTTGTCTCAGATAGGTTGGACCAAACACTGTGACAACTGCCCGACAAAATTTGAAGACACCATCAGTAGATGTCGACTCAGCCACTCATAGATAGTCCACTGAAGTATCTGGCGGAGCTCCATATGCAACGCACCGTAGGGCGGCCGTGCATTTCTGAACAGACGTGAACCCTCACTTTCCGGTGCAATCTTTCTTGTACTTGAAGTAGTCGTCATACTCACGCCTTGCACAATCTTCATGAACAATCCTTGTTCATCCTAAAATGCCGGCGAAATTCCTTTGGCGTATTTATTGCACTGTCTGCAAAATAGTCAGAGTACAGCAGCAAGGCGTCGACGTTCCTGCTGCGGTCCTTGTTCGGCGCCTATCCACGGACCGAGCCGCCCCGGCGGGGAACGGCGTTCTCCATCTGCTGCTGCCGGAGTTGGAGGAGGACCGCGAACCCCATATTCCAGCGCTGTAGATGGGCGGCGGCTTCAGCTTCATCCTCTTGCAAATTCTCCATCATGAGCTCATCGTCGCTGTCCATAGCGGCCGGCGAGGCAAATGGACGAACACCTTGCGGGCGGGGCGTCGCCTGTGAGTGCGCCTTCGGTACCCACGGCGTGGGCAACGGCAACCTTGCCAGACGGCGGCGGGGAAGCGTCGAAGAGCTTTTTTCGGCCGGTGGAGGGGGAGGGGAGCTAGAAAGGGGCGCGGCGTCGCCGGCGGCGGCTGCTCCGAAGGGTGGGAGGAGGGGTGACGGGAGATTTTTTTAGGGTTGATTTTGCCTGGCACACGGGCCCAAGGCTCTTTTTCCACCGTGCCACGAGCTGTCGGCGCTCCCGATAGGGTCCTACCGCGCAGGAGCGCCGATTGTTTATTTGGACTCGAGGACGCGCCGGCACGTTTTTGGGGCCGCCGGTGGTACACCAATTTGGGCCCCGAGCCCAAAATCCGCGCCGGCCACGTTTTGGGAGGCGTTTTGGGAGCGCCGATGGAGATGCTCTAAGGTACAGAATTATTTTTCATCAGTTCATAAGAATGGTCAATCTCAGACCTACAAACTACATAGACTAAAACATCTAAAGTACAGAATGCCATAAACACTTTATGCACAGATTATCCATGTATCCCCCAAAAAGCTAAAATGTAACAATGCATGATTAGACATGTAGACCTTGCAACATTTTCTGACGGAACAGGGTCAACTCAGCATTATTTTTCATCAGTTCATAAGAATGGTCAATCTCAGACCTCCAAACTACATAGACTACCTACAATATCAAAACTGTATTGAACAAAAAACATGTATAGTACTTTTAGCAAGCTGTTTTAGCTTGCTAAAAAGGCTTATATTGTGGAACAGAGGAAGTACCATGCTCGTCAAGACAACAAATAGAAAAGCATTCAGCACGCACGACAGCGCTTTCTGCAAGTTCCATAGTAGTCGGGGCTACCTATCATATATACGGGATTCCTCTCACATTCGCCAGCGGCAGCCCAACCGACACACTTCTCATCTTCATCTGTGCAGTCATCCTCGGATGCCGGTGAGGATTTTGGTTTCTCAATCTTGCTTGCATGCATATGCTTTATGGCTAACCATTTCTCCCCTTCGAGGACAGAACAAACCTCATATTGACTATCCTTGTCGGTGGCTCCATCGGGCCTTGAATTGAACAGCAGAATCGCATCGCCCTTCACAGGTTTCACTGCATAACCAGCACATTCAGAAAGTGGCCCTTCCTTGGCTTGCGTATCCTTCAGCTGTGCACATAAATTTGATTAGGCCTGTTTCCTTTTCAGAGGAATCAAATCATTTTTATGGAAAGAACATAGGGCTTCGCGCAAGTGGCATGGTGACAACATCTTTACCTCAGATCTGGGGAAAACAGTTTCACTGCCTTGCTTGGTATCAGAAAGATACATCAAAATGGTCACAAGCCTATTGCGACCATTGCTTGATTGAGTTTCATCCTTGTTATGGTCACTTTGGTTTGCTCCATACTTCAAAATCTGCATGCTCTCTCCATACTCTAAAACCACTAAGAACGTCAACAACTTACACACATCAAGGTTATGCAGAATTACAGAAGAATAATCGTGTGGCACAAAGCAATACCTTCTGGAATAAAACTCCATAATGATATCCTATCTTCAATCTTCGAAACAACTATGTCCTTCAAAATGAGTACAGAATATCAGATGTATAACAGTCGAGGCTTAGTTGTAGACCTAATGTCGTATTGTTTCAATTTGGAAAGATTTACTATCCACCACATACTATATATCCAAAAAAATTGTTGATAAATGTGCATTTTCTCCACAGGTTGCAAACTTGCAATATCAAGAAAACAATAATTCCAACTTCATTACTTACAGATTTGTTTACTTGACACATGTTACACACATGTTACACACAGGTAAACATTAAATTACAGATGGAATGATACCATACTGTTAAATAGAGTTTGCATTTTTCGTTCTCTTTGTACATTTACGATTGATTGCCAAAGAGCCACACATGAAAGTATCATCGAAAGCAGTATGTATGCTAACCTTGCTGTCAGCCATGCGCAATATGATGCCTGCATCACCATTGTTCTCGGAAATATTTCTATCACCATCAGTAACAAGCAAAGATGACCCTACCTTACCACGTGCCTGCAATAATGAAAACATAACATTCAATAACAGCATTAAAAACAAAACCTGAATGCAAAGACTGCATTGTGATACAGTTAAGGAGATAAATTACCATAGATACTAAGTAGTCGCACTCCATCTGAGAGAGAAAACCTTCATACAAGAAGACCCTAAATTAAGGTAAGGAACATGGGATTTGTCCACATAAAAAGGAGAAAGCATCTGAGTACACAACTATAAGTATAGATCTTTCAGACACCACACATTTTTTATTTTGAGAAAATGACCACAAACTCATGCTACTTCTAGTGAAGAGAAAAGTCAACTGATCTTTTGTTTTTTCAAAGTACAGTTTCGTGGTGAGGTGGTGAGAGAAACCTTGGATGCCATGAGAGTCGCTTTGATTTCGAAGGGTCAAAGTCACCATGTGAGCTTGCAGTTAAAGAGCCATCTGTGGAGTTCAGTAATTTTGGCTGTATAATGTTTAGATCAAACCTGAAAAGGGTACCAATTGAAGTGCACCTTAATATTCTTCCATGAATAAAATCTTATAGTTGTAATTTAGTTTCAAGAACGTGCAACGACCAGCTGGCCGGAGGGGCACGCGCGGGTGCACACACAGCTCACCACCCGCGTTCGAGCACTGTGCTACGCAGGGAGTGTCTCTCATTATTCAAAAAAGGCTGACATTTGGCGCGTGGTTGAGATTTTTTTTGCAAATTACTCGCCCATAGATGCCATGAGTGTCGCTTTGACTCCAAAGGCCAAAGTCAACATGTGAGCTTGCAGATAAAGAACCATCTGTGGAGTTCAGTAATTTTGGTTGCGCAATATTTAGATCAAACCGAAAAAGGGTAACAATTGAAGTGCACCTCAATATCTTCCATGAATAACATCTTATAGTTGTAATTTACTTTTGGAAACGGGGCGTCGACCAGATGGCCAGATGGTGCGCACGTGCATGCACAGCTCACCATCGGCGTTTGAGCACTATGCTCCGCAGGGGGTGTCTCTCCTTATTAAAAAAAGCCAGACATTTGGTGCGTGGTCGAGAAAAAGTTTGTACATCAATCTCCCATAGAGTAGGCTTGGCTCTTTCTGTAGTTGATTTATAATTGGGATGCTACTTCAGTGCTCATTGATAAGACTAAATTGATGATGAAAACTGTATGATAATCAAAGTAAGTCATTCAATCTTAAAGCCAACTACAGCATAGATATATGTCTGATAGGTTACTTCAGACCTTATGAACTGAAACTAATTTCAGTTCGACCATCTCACAAATTAACCCAAAAATGGTGAGGAGTATGCTACAGAGGAAAGATTGTGGTCAGACTTGAATCAATGTGCACGGTGGGGGGGAGATAATGGGTTGACCCTGTATCTACTATAGCTGCCCACATCACAACTATTGAACAGATGAAACCATAAACCAGTGAAGATCAAATCCTAGACACTGAATCAATCCATCCATAATCAGTTCATCTCTAAACAGAAAGACATCTTATAAGTTATTATTGCAATCTACTTTTGGGAACTAGGCGTCAACCAGGTGGCTAGAGGCACACGCGCAGGTGCACGTACAGCTCATGACCCGCGTTCAAACACTGTGCTGTGCAGGGGATGCCTCGTGGTTGTCTATCTTTAATTATTTCTAAAGTGACGGACACTTTGGCACGTGTTCAAGAAAACAAAATGTAATTTACTCTCATTACAATGACTTGGCTCTTTCTGTACTGATGTTAAATTCTAGACTAAAATTAATGAAACTGTATGATCATCAAAGCATCTCACTCAAGTTTCAAATCGACAACTCCAGTATAGGTAATATTATGTTTGATAGTTTAATTCAGGCCTTCTGAACTGAAGCTAGTGTCAGTTTGACCATCCCACAATTAACTGAAAACGGTGAGCAGTACGCTAGAGGCAAGATTGTGATTGAACATGAATCAGTATGCAGGGCTGGGGGCACTTCCTTCATATACTATAGCTGCCGACATCAACAACTATTGAACAGATGAAACTATAAACCAGCAAAGATCTAATCCTAGGAACTGATCAAGCAAGCCATACACAGGTCATGTCCAAATAGAAACAAACCATATAAGTTATTATTGCATTTTACTTTCGGGAGGCGGGCGTCGGCCAGATGGCTAGTGGCACACGCACACACAACCCACCACCCGCGTTCGAGCACTGTGCTCCGCAGGGGGTGTGTCATGGATTACTCTCCTTAATTAAAAAAAGCACTGGCGTTTCGGCACGTGTTCGAGGAAAAGATGTAATTTAGTTGGCTCTTTCTGTAGCTGATGTAAAATTGTACTTCAGTGGGCATCGATGAGACCAAACTGATGATGTAAGCTGTATGGCCATCAAAGTATCTCACTCGAGCTTCAAGACAACAAATCTAATATAGATAATGTCAATTAACTCAAAATCTAGTTTACTTCAGGCCTTCTGAACTGAACCTGATGTTAGTTTGACCATCTTATCAATTAACTCAAAATGGTAAGGAGTATGCTATTGCAGAGGCAAGACTGTGATCAGACTTGAATCAATATGCAGGTTGTGGGCACTAAATGGGTTGAACCTGCATTTACTATTTGCAGAAACAAACCTGCCCACATCAACAACTATTGAACAGATCAAACCACAAATCAGTCTAGATTCAGTCCTAGAAACCAAAATTCCAGCCACCCACACACAGTTCATCTCTAGATAGAAATACATCTCCTGGGACCCAGTGCCCCAAATCTAATCAGGGATCCTCAGAGCAGAGGGATAAAAGAGGAACTTACTTGCGAGAAGAAGCCAGAGCGCAGGGTGGCGCCAGTGCTATACATGCTGCCACAAGCACCAGGACGGCTCCAGCCCCAGATCCCATGCTTCTTCTTCTTCCCCTGCAGCTCTGCAAATGAACAGATCCGCATATCTCTCGTTCTCTGATATATAATGTGACCACAGAGCGAGCAATGGGAGCCCAATGGGCCGCGAAGGCCCACTGCAAGCACAGTAGGGAGATGGAGAAGCAACAACTTGTGATAAAATATTCTTGTTCTCATAATACGGGGACAGTGACGCAGGTTTGCTCATACGGATTACATGGATTCGCATGCACGAACTGAACAACAATCGAACTTATCAACTCAGCAAATGCATCCCCTTCTGTTTGCGATTCGCAATGTCAATTGTATATATGGCTATACACGCGCATGGTGTTTGTTGGATCGATGGATCGGTGCGATCAGGAGGAGTACTGCTCCGGCCAGTCGCCGTAGATGCCGTTCGTCTTCCGGAGCGCCAGACGCTCCAGGACGCTGACCTTGGCGGCGGCGCCCTCCTCCTCGGGCGCCGTCTGGCGAAGACGTGCGGCAGGCACCGGCGGGAACGCCCTCCCTGGGCCCGGCGCGCCGGCGTAGCGCGGCGCCGAGGCGGGCCTTGAAGAAGGCGGCGTCGCGCTCCTCCGCGCCTCCTTCTGCTCACCGGAGCCGCGGATCGCCGCACCTGAAAATCAACCGAGGCGTGGTCGAATGGAATCCGTGAGATCCCGGCGCGATCGGCCATGCAACGCGTGCGCGGGGACGCGATCTAGAAGGCAGCGAGCGAGCAGAAGTACGTACCGGGTGGGGCGGGGGAGGCGTGGGGGAAGGCGCACTTGTCCCCGAAATGGCAGGAGCCCTTGTCCCTGAAGTTGTGGCACACCTTGTAGGCGCCGCCGTACCCGCCGACCCTGCCGCCGCCCTGCTGGTCCTTGTCGGCGCCGAGCGGCCTGCGCCAGACCCCGCCGTGGGGCGGCGCGCCGAGATGGGGAGGGACGGGAGGGCGGAGCTCGGCGCGGCCGTGCGCGAAGGTGCACCCGTCCTCGTACGTGCAGCGGCTGCCGGACTCGTACTTCTCGCAGAGCTTGGTCTTGTAGTAGAGCTTCTCCGGCGGCGGCGGCGGCGGCAGGTCGTCCCCCTCCGCGGACGGCTGTTGCTGCCAGGCTGACCTGGCAGAGGAGAGCACGATCACGTCGTCCGCCGCGGCGGGCCAGCGGCGGGCCGGGAAGTCGGCGGCGGCGGCGTCCCTCTCCATGGCCGGCTGGTAACCCCCGGGCAGGGCAAAACCCTAGGGATTAGGTAGGTGGACAGATGGGATGGTAGACGACCGCAGGGAGCTAGGAAAGGAGGGAGATTTATAGCGGACGGGATTAAAGCATGGATGGAATTTTGGGGGGCGCCGCAGCCGGGATCGGGTTGGAATTGAGGCGATTAATCACAATCCGATCTGCTGCCTGGATGGATGCTGGCGAGATTTGTTGGGATTCCGCATTTGGAATCGAGGGCATATGACGCCGCGGCGCAGTGCAATGCAATCTCAATCTGTGGTGATGGTTGGGTTTCTGCTTCGTGTGTCCCGTGGATGGGCGTGGGGGAGTGCGGAAGGTGGTGGTTTTGCATCGAGAGCATCGGCGAACTGGGCTTAACAATCATGAACACCAATGCCCAATAGTTTTAGGGCGATTCGTATACTCCACCCAGGGTATGCTCATACGCTGCGCCGCACACCCCTGGGTGGGTGTGGGTATGGGCCGGGCCCATTAAGCATGCTGGTATGGTAGAGGAGGCGATTCCACTCCATCGTCGGAAATGGGGAAGATGGTCGGGGAGGGGTGGAGCCGGCGATGCCGCGGCGGCGCCATGAAGCCGCCGACGCCGCGGCTGGCCGCGGAGCAATCCCTAGACCTTAGGGTTTGGGGGTGGGGTCTTAGGGTTTGGGGTTGGGAGCTCGCCGGCACCGGAGATGGAGGTGGCCAGAGGGGGAGATAAGAGGGATGGTAGGGCGGCGGCCAGCCGACGGAGGAGGAGGTTTGAGGGGGGGGGGGGGGGGGCGTAAGGCGGCGCGGGAGTGCTGCCGGCCACGGGTGACGGTGGCTGGCGGTTCTGAAAGTGTCGGCGGCGGGGGAGATGGAGGAAGACGAGCAGCGGCGGGAGAGATGGAGGAATACATGGCCGCAGCGGGGGAGCTCGAGGAAGACGGGACGGCGGTGGCAACGATTCAAGGGAGGAAGATGACAGGGAGGAAGAAGATGGGCCGACCCACTAAGGGGTGTGCGGCGTCTCCTCCGCTCCACCCGGGTGGGAATAGGCACCCCATCATTTTAGGGGAGGTGGAACGGCGAGGCTCTATGATTGGGCCCGTGTATGACGAATGGGCCTTGTTGTAAGCCTAACCCCACTACTGAGGCTCTCAAGGCTCTGGGACAATTGTTCCATTGTTTTGTAAATCAGAGTGCATCCCAAAAAAAACAATGTACTCTCTTTGATCGAAAAAGAAGGTAGTCGGATAATTTTGTACAGCTTGGCACAAAGGTGTATTAGCTAACCGACAACTTTTTCCGATCAAAGAAAGTGTGGTTCGAAATACATGAAATCATCTACTTCCCTCCGCTCCATAAACGGTGGGCATGGTAAGAGAAGACAGAGTGTAGGAGAACGGCCTGTCCTCGAAAAACATGTTTCTCAATTTGTATAGACATTTTTCACATACTATGTGGTACGTACGTACATTTCACATTCTACCACCCACCAACGGAACACATAGATAGAACTTATGTTCAGCAAAAAAAAAAAGGGGGGGATCAAACGCTCAACCCCTGATCCTTCTTCGCCATGGCGTGGTGCTGTTCCCTTGTAGGCATATTGGGTCCTGCGATCAGATTTCCACATTCACCTGTGGTCAGCAACCAGGTAGAGTGAAAGTATCATCGATTCATCGCATTCTCTCGCATACACGCGCAGTCCCAATGCAATGACGTGACTGCACAGGGACTACGGAACGCTAGCTCGCTGGGATCGAGCAGGTTTGAGCATGGCGGTGATGAGACAATATAGGAAACGCATGGATCGATACTTCAGGAAATCGAGGTGTGTGAGGAAATGGGCATGCAGGTTGAACAGTGCTAGTATCATGATATCGTGCTACCGATGGGCAGATTCAGAAATCATGCAGGCTGGCAAAGATTTCCCGAAGAATGCAAGAATCTGCGTGTAGGACTGCAGGCAGGGACCTGACGACGGTTCGGGCCAGGCAAAGGCAAAGCGTGCATCGATCCATATATCACCCAGGCTCAGGCGGCTGGCCCCGGTCAGGCAGATGTGTTTCACGATTTGAAAAGGTAGATTCCTCCCCTCTTTTTATCTGACAACTGATGATGCTTGATGACTACTACTCTCTCCGTCTAGAAATATAAGATGTTTTAGCTTTGTGAAGCTAATGTATTTAGACATCTTTTAGTGTGTAGACTCGAGTGAATCTATACACTAAAACATATCTAGATACACTCATTTCATAAAACTAAAACATATTATATTTCCGAACGGAGGGAGTAGTAGATTTGATCATATACAGTGGAGTATTAGTGTAGATGAAATGGGTCACCATGTTTTAACACGCCACAAAAAATTATCTTTTTCTTGCGAAACTTTGTGCGTGGACATAAATTGTCCGGATGGAGTCAAAGTAGATTTCTGAGGTGAAACCACTTTCCGATGAATTTTCCCAACATTTTTCGTCGGAAGAGGATGCCGATGAACTATGATTATTTGAAATTAGAATTTAAATGGATTCAATATGCACCAATATAAGAGAAATGTAAGTAAATGTAGGGACAATAATAGGGATGGTGTGGTAGCACTGCACTCTATACTCCCTATAAGATTTTAATGACTCCCTAAAAACTAATTACAGTATAGCGACATTGCTAGAGATGCTCAAACCGCCACCGAATAAAAAATATCACAGGGAGAGCCATCTTAAAATGAGCTATCACCTAGATGGAGATTAATGTTTTCTATCTTTTCAAGACTTATCGTGGACACACGTACAACAAAGAAAAACTCATATGATAAGTTATCCAAACCGTATGCGGTGATGGTTTACCACCACGTGGCACCTACGGTGGTGGTCGCCACCTGGTGACCCCCAAATTCAAACAATGGCAGGAATGTTTGATATACAGTCCCAGATAGAGTACTCTTCGACCTACTCTGATATAGAAACCATGATGATCTATGCAGAAGATGTGAGGTAGACAGAGGACAACATAGCAATGACTTAGCCAAGGCGCGGGAGAATACGCACGATCTATGGGAGAAATACCATGCTATTTTTTTGTGACCGTACGGTTGACATGAGTAACCAAATGGAAGAAATAAAAGAAGCACAGTGGCCAACATAAAGAGATAAATTAGAAAATAGGAGTTGTATGTATGTTTGTGAAGCATAATAATCCCTAAATATAATCCATAAAAATAGGAGTCATAATGCATAAATAGAGAAATTTTATCGCCAGAACGTTTCAAATCCCATTTCTTGGCGCGAAGTATTGTACGCCGTCCAATTTTCCAAGGTACGGCCACGATGGCAACTCGTAGTTTTTTTTTCCTGCCACATGGCTATTTGCCATTGGGTCGCTCCCATAACTGCCACGCGATATTAGGGTCCGTTTATTTTTTGCTCTGTAACAACACGCATGCCACTACTTAGCTATCTCAAACAATGATGATGTACATGATGGATAGATAATGGCAATTTGACACACCCACTAGCCAAAAGCACCAGTTAATCAACTCAAATCCTTGAATTAGAAATCATAAAACTGAAGAACATTTTTATTTATAAGGCCAAGAGGCAGCACAAAGCTAACCTCCAGCCTTGACGACAAACCACACAACAAAGCAACCAAACAATTGGATGATAATGCGCGCACGCACAACACAAACAATCTGCATGCTGCAACCAATCCACGGCCAGGGAACTGGCAAATCACCGTCTACTTGTCCCCAAACTTCTCCTTGAGGGTCATGGCGAACTCGTACACCTTGTCGGGGTCGGTGAGCGCCGGCGCGACATCGCCGCGGCCCCTGCACCGGCCGGCCCACGCGACGAGCCCGGGGCAGTGCTCCGCGACGCTGAACCCGCCACACTCCTCATAGGTGCGGAACCACGACGTGAACGGCGCGAGGGCCACGTCCAGGAACCCCAGCTCCTCGCCGCCGAAGTAGTCCTTGCCGCCGAGCTCCGCCTCCAGGCCCCCCAGCGCCTCGATCATGTCCTTCCTGGCCTGCTCCAGGGCCTCGCCGTTGCACTTCCACAGCAGGGTCTGGCAGTCGAAGACCTTCTTGTCGACGAAGTCCGCCCAGAAGCGGGCCTGCGCGCGGGCGTAGGGGTCCTCGGCGAGGAGCCGCGGCGCGATGGGCCACGCCTCGTCGATGTACTGGACGATGAGGAGGGACTCGCAGACTGGCCGGCCGCCGTGGAGCAGGACGGGGATCATCTGGTGGACGGGGTTGGACCGTAGGAGAAGCTCGGTCTTGCTGGACATGTCCTCCTCGCGGTACTCGTAGGCGACGCCCTTCGCCGCCAGCGCGATCCGGCACCGCTGCCCGAACGGGCTAACACATAGGTCCAGCAGCACCACGTCCGCCATTCTGCTAGAGCTAGACTGCTACCGGCGCGCAGCTCACTGCTGGGAGGAAGAAGCTGGAGCTGGAGCCTGGAGGTGTATAGTGGCTGATTGGCAGTTTTGTAATATCCAAGCGTGCTGGGTGAGTTACTTTGAGGTGTCAGTGCCTCGCTGAGGCTTTTATAGGCGACGGTCGATCGGTGATCCAAATGGGATTAATTTACTGTTGAGTCTTCATTGGAAGAACAAATAAAATTTGGCCTTCACTTCTAGGTGGCTTCAGTCGCCTACAGACTTGCACAGACTACTCCCTCTCCAAGGCAGAATCTGTAGAGTGTTCACACACACTACGTGCACGGATGTGTGTACGCATGGCCTCGCAGGCTAGATGCTACTAGGCTTTCTTTGATTTGTGGGCTCGCAAAATATAGGAATCTTATATACTATTGGTTTTGAGTTGGTGGTGAAGCCACCGACTCGATATACATCATTTAAGTTACAAAAATACCCCTAATCAAAAAGGCTGGTCTTCTCTTCTTATTTATTACTCCCTTCATTTTATATAATACCTAAATTTCTGAGCGCAGCGATTAAGGTGAATGGCGCGTGGAAAAATCTTGTCGGAACTGCCCCTAATAACTCTCTCCCGTCGAGTAAATTAAGGAAGCAAAATATGATTCCTCATCCTTCCTTCGCATCCTTCCAAAACGCAGCGACCCAAATTCCCCATATTCCTTCCGGTCGATTTAATTGCTCCCAGCGGAGATGAAACCGCCATTGTCATCAGTGGATTTGTTCCGCCGCGCGGCGATAGCTAGCCCTCAAATCGGCCATGTTGCCGGTCGCCCGCAGTACTGGTCGCCCGGGATTGCTCACCTGATCTCTCAGCTCAATGTCGTTTTCGTCGAACACGTGCAAGATGGCCGTCGTTCTTCCACAGAAAGAACAAACACGAAGCAGTATAAGCATCAGCTGTTGGAACTAATCTTGTCATTAGATAATGCAATCTGATAAGCATGCATGCGTGTTGTGTTTGGCCTGGTCGTGTGGCCGTTGAGAAGAAGCCATGCAAGTGCTAAGTATGCGTGTGTGTAGCTAGCTGAGAGTAAAACGTGGATCGAGTACTTGTGGCCTTGACCATGTATTACTGCGTGTGTGCATGAGAGGTTAGTGGGTTAGTGCCTGCGTGTTAGCCGTGTGAGTCCAGCTATTTAAGCTCTTTGTAACCAGCTGAGTATGTTGAGGAGTGTGGAATAGAAAGGAAAAAAGCAAAGTGCGTGTGCTGAGAAAATTCTCCTTCATCTTCTCGTGAATTTTTATAATATATGATATTTACGGTAAAAAAGTATTTGTATAGACCGTAGCAACGCACGGGCATTTAGGTAGTATAAATTGGATATGAATGCAAGTGTAAAACTGCAACGGAAAACTTCCTACAAAGAAAACAAAAAAATGAGGAGAGACTGCAGTGTTTCATTCGGATGTTTTTCATAGGAATCTGGTTGCAAAAGAAAATTTCCTTCAGATTTCGTTAGATCTATTCTTCTAAATTAAACGCAACTACTGTGCAAATTCCTATAGAAATAAGAATCCTACACTTTTTCTATAAAAGTCATGTGAATCAATGGAGGCCTATTTGTGCATGTGGTTATAGAAGTATTTTATGTCGAGGGCTTGCAGTACACAGACACTGGATTGCGTTTCTGTTGTAGTATACCTAATTGGCTCTTGAAATTTTGCAACAATTGGCTTTGTTTGGATGCAAAGTATTTCTAGTTGTCCTATAACTTACGAGGAATTTTACAATACCCTGTACTCCTAAACCATGCACTAGAGTACCAATTAGATCTGGCCATCTGTGGTGGAGGGTAACTCTGTCATTTCCTAGATCCAGCCAAGCCTATAGAACTCAGGTGCGCACGATTGGAATTGACCTTTCCCAAAATCACGTTCAGTGGCGCATCTGTTAGTTTGCACAGTCGCCGGCATCGACTGCTAACCGGCGATCGACCGTCCCATCCATCATCGCCCCGATCGATCGTTTCCGATTGCGTCGCCGTTCTGGTCTGCAGTCATTCTTTGATCTTTCCCCTACGCACAAGCTGGGGCCTGCCATCACCATGTCGTTGTTTAGGATCGTCCGCCCTCGCGATGTCGTCACGATTGAGCGGCTCCAATTGCGCCGCCGTCCCAGTCAAGGGTCTCTGATGTGGCCGGGCATGGTCCATGAACGCAAAGCTTTCTTCTCTTTTCTTGTCGATGATTACTGCTAGAGTAGGACAACACAGTAGTAGTAGTAATTTCTTTCTGCGAAGTACAAATGTCGTGATCGCCTAACGCCGGTCGACCGTCCTCCCGCTTCTCGCGCCAGCGTCCGCCGTGATGGTCTAATGGACTCTCACGGGAAATAATAACAGGGTGCGTCTGTTATTATTGTTTTGCCCGTGAGTTGGAGGTACTCCATGAGTTTTGGAGTTAGTACTCCGTAGGAAAACTATGGTGCACCAACTCACACGATCCATTGGATTAAGGAAAATGGACGGTTACTATAAATTTCGGGGTACAGTAAGAGTCCTCCAACCTAAAAACTACAACTTCTTAAGTTGTGCCGGGTGGTGTTAATTATACTTTCTTACACTATTTTTTTTTATTGGATGTGCTCCTTTGCTATTTTTCAATTGCAAATAGTACTCCATTAGGATTTAAAATATGATCTTCCAGTGGTTAGGGACAGTGGGGTAGCCCGTCAGGAGTCGCGCCCCGGCCAACTGCACTGCTACAGTCCTCAATAGTGTAAATATGGCTATATTTAACAAAGGATTTCACTAGCATGCCCTAGGCCAAGGGCCCCCGTTGCCTGCCGCCTGGCTACGCTGTTGGTTAGGGATCTCTCGGGTGCAACCGACCCTTTGGGAAGTTTTGTAAACCGTCAAGCATTCTTGGTCCACTAGGTTGTGGCTCCATCATCACTTTCGTCTCCTGAAGATCTAGACCAAGGGTGACTCTAGAGTCTTTTGGCACATCTCTAAGCTCCCCACCTTGGTTATTGTGGACATGAAGGAAGATGTGGACTTGGACCACGGCAGATGATAATTACTAGAGCTTAGAAATATTGTTGGATGCAGAGTACTCCCTCGGGTCCTAATTATAAGCTTAAATGCTGCTAAAGAGCAAGAATATGGTGTGGATCCCAAAGGGAGGACCTCAAGGCGAGATGAACGTGCAACCTCTTGTTGCGAGAAGATAGGCAATGCAGGAGGAAAAGACGAAAGTCGACAAGCCGTCTGAGACTCTGATTGTTGGAGACTTCCATCATCGGAGAATTGCGTCTAGACGTCAGAGACTTCCGATTGTCAGAGACTTCCAAGAAGTTGTCGGAGACTTCCATCAAGTTGTCTGAGACTTCAGTTAGCATGTCGTCCAAATTATTCAGCTACTTCCTCCGATCCATATTACCTATTTACGAAAGGTAATATGAGTCAGAGGGAGTATGACATTTATGCCTATGTCATGGAGCTTACCAACGGGTATGACCGGTTATCCTCCCTGAGCTTATTGAGTCGGAGGGAGTATGACATTTATGCCTATGTCATGAAGCTTACCAACAGGTATGACCTGTTACCCTCCCTGAGCTTATTTTAATCCATGGATGGATGCAACACTCTGGGAGGGTAAGATCAAATTGCTACAAGTACTTGTCAATCATAATAACAAACTTAGTATTTCGGGGGTAATAATTAGGGGAAAAAATTGAGGAACTCTGATGATGGGATTATATGCATTTAGCAACACAACTAAAATTGAAGAACTGTGATCACCTGTTCACGGACATTCTTGTCGATATCTTTGGTTCATAGAATCCAATGAGCAAAACAATATCAATAGTTAGATTCATACACATATGCAACAGGTTATATCAATAGTTAGATATCCAGGGAGTATTAAACAAGGTCACAGTATTACAGAGGGAGGGGACAAAGAATATCCATGACAACGCAGCACCATCAGCAAAATAATATACATTTTCTACTAGTATTGGATAGCTTGTTATCTCTCGCAGCACCATCGGCTCCGCTTGAAAACAGACGGAGTGTATACCTGTGCTTCTAACATCTGCGAATGAACTTAGAAAAATACACATGTCTGTTGATTTAGATAGGGTAAAGGTGACCAAGTGACTTTCATATGGCAACAGAAAGTCTTAAAAATTTCCCAGTTTCAGGAAATTGTTTTACAGATTTAGGAAATCATGCAAGTGTTCGACAGCAGTGAGAATGTATTTTTGGCCTGAACCAGAATAAACATCAAGGTTTGATTTATTACAAACTTAAAAGAAGATCAGTACGCAAGGAATGTTTAGTTCATGTGCAAAGACATGTATTAGAACAGGCCAGCCACGGCAAATAATGTGTTTGCAGGAGGCAAAAAGGATACTGCTGACATAGAATCGGATAACTCAAAATAATGTGCTATACATTATCGGCAACATTGTCCCCGTTTTGATTTTTTCTGAAAATCATTCTTATTTTTTGCTATCCCGTGAAAGAACCTCACTTAAATAGATCTTTATTCCTATTTCAGGAAACAACCTGTATTATTGCAGCAACAGAAAACAAGTCTTTATTAAGTTTCACATGTACGTATCAATCCATGTACATGACTGAAGCTATCAAAAGCTCTTTGTAACGCCTGTTCTTGTCAGGATATGGAACCTACTCTGTTGCAAGCCTGCCACATCATACAAATAAGCAAAATGCAAAGCTGAATACCACAATCAACAAAGGTGACAGTAGATAATATCAGAAGCAAGAGAAAGTCATCTCAGGTTGAGAACATGTTGATATCCAATAAAATTAATCCGTTTGAAGGTCAATGAAGGGCCAGGAACAGGCACTAGATAAATGCATGAGATTTTAAGGCTGTCCCTAGGTAATACTTTCCACAAACTAAAGCATGCATACACGTTCAAATCCGGTAAGGAGATTGAGCAGAACATTCTCAAACACAAAACCAAAGCAGAAAAAATATACTCAAGGCATCAACAACGACAAGCGTACTCACAATAGCTCGTTAAACCACATGTTTTGCCAAAAAAAGAGGTTTATCTAACATATATATATGCAAAGAGTAGAGCATTGGTATAATCAATCTGCACAAAGTATCATATCATAATTAACATCATGGTATTACTAATTCTTAAAGCATATATAGACATACACCATGACATGAACACCGTTTAATATAACTAGTCACGAGATTCTATGATCAATAGGTCCATTTGAGTTATGCAGCATATAGATTACTACCAGATTACAGTGGCTTTAAATAAACAGGCTCAGTTGTCATAAGCTACACTGCATTAATTCATACATATATCGGGTTTTCTCTAGCGAAATTACAAGGTAATTGTAATGCCCTAAACACTTCTCAATCTTTGTAATTGTAATTTAGTAAGTACTTCGTACTTGGTATTTTAGGAATGAACCCCCCCTTTACCCCCCCTTAATTGACCATATTCCTGGGAGGCATAGCTCCCCCCTTATCCCCCTCCCCCCCTTAATTGACCATATTCCTGGGAGGCATAGCTCCCCCCCTTATCCCCCTCCCCCGCTGTCGAGGCTTGCATAGCCTCCCCCCTAACCCCCTCCCCGCTGTCGCCTGGGGCATAGCTCCCCCCATTAGCTCCGCCCCCGTCCATAGTTCTCCCCTCTACCTGCACGCACCCTGCTAACCCTAACCCTATACACACCTTCCGTAACCTATACTAAGCGCTCTATTCTTACTCCTAATGCTACTTGGTGATGACCTTGCCGAGTCCCGCGTCTATATACCACTCCTGCTCTAACTGCGTAAGCGATGTGGGACTAAAGTGATTTCGGCTGTAGCGCAGCAGCCGCCGCTTACCAGAGTGGCCGCCGGGCCGGCGCCTCCGCCGCGCATTTGGCCTGGGCCCCACGTGTCGCCGGCGTGGGGAGGACGGTGAAATCGGCGCCGATGCGCGCGCGTGGCCTGCTCGCGACGCCGTCCGGTCCGCCGCGGTGTCTGTGTCTCCTCCCGGCGGCGAGGGTTTCGGTAGATATGGCTAGCGGGCTATGATGCGTTGGCGACGATTCATGGACTGGAGACTGGAGCTATCACTTTCCATTTATTGGGCCTACAGTGTTCGGGACGGGCCTCTTTCCATAGCAGGCCCAGTTGTCCCCGAGTAGTAGTTCGTCACAGCTAAATGAAAAAAAAAAGATCCCGACGCCCGTGCGCCGCCTCCGCCGTCCTGACGGAGGTGATCCCGACCGACGGCGGTGGCGCATCCGCGGATAGCTACGGCGGCGGACGAGGCGGGCCCCGCGCCCTACCCAATCCCTCCATGTCACCTCCAGCACGAACCGGTTGCGGCTGCCTTCAAGGAATTCAGGTGATCCTGTTGCGAGCTGGGGACTCGGATCCGGCGGCGCTACGTGCAGGGGCTGCAGGTGATCCCGCAGCGGCAGCTGGAGTCGCTAGTCGAGAGGTTCCAGGTGGGCGCGCTTGTCTGTAGCGTGGCTGGAACCGTCTGGGTGCGGTCGTTGTCTGCCTATAAGGGCATCTACAATGCTAGGTGCTTAGGGGAGATGTTTAAGTTTTTTTTTTTAAATACACTTCAGTAGGTGTATTAATCATATAGAAGAAGCAATACCGAAGATCGGCAAGGTGCTACCGATAAGAGGCGGCAACTCCTCCAGTTTTAGCAAGCCTACTCTCCTCCAATCCACGGCACCGGCTCTACAAAGCCAAACAAATCACTACGAAACAACCTAGCTAGTCTCCACCGATTTTTAGTTAATAAATGCTTAAGTTAATAAACCGATTTTTAGTTAAGCACGGGTGCTTATATAGACTAGATAGATACCTAACTAAGCACCTCTTCTATAGAAATAAGCACCAATGCTTAGCAAAATGCTTAATTTATTTTAGTAAGCACCCCCTCTAAACACTCACATTGTACATGGCCTAAGGTGTTCGACAATATGTGGGCAAGAAAGGTGCTCGCCGAGGACGAGGCTATGCGTTCTGCCACTGGAGGTGCCAACTACAAACTTGAACACGTGTATATTGTGTGCTATTGCCATTGAAACACCATCCTACAAACTTGAAATATTCATTTTATGTGCAGGTGAACAGAAACATCAAGAGTTGAAATGTGAACGGACAGATGAAGCCTCGCCTCGAAAAGACAGGAGGGTTCAGTTCGTCTTTCTGCACTCATTGAGGACGATGCTGCCAGTGTACTCAACATCGTCAATCTGCTTCCTAGCCTGTCATATCGCCCGGAAGCCATCCTACTGAACGACATTTATAGGTTGAGGTTGGCAATGGAGGGTAAGCTCTCTTACGTGTCAGCATTTATCCAAGTGGACAAACCCTCGGGAGCTCTCTAAAACAACACTTTGGGGAGTCTTGTAAACCGTCAAGCATTTTTGGTCCACTAGGCTTGTAACAAGCCAGCCCACGCTTTGGCTGCATTAGGTGTGGAAAATGATCTGTACAATTATGTTGTTTGGCTTGATAGCCTGCCACCTGATGTAAACTGTTTAGTTGCCGACGATTATGTCGTGCCTTAATGGTATTTACTGTTTCAAAAAAAAAAACATTTTTGGTCCACTAGGCTGTGGCTCCATCATCACTTTAGTTGATCTTGACCAAGGGTAACTCTAGAGTCTTTCGGCACGTCTCTAAGAGCATCTCCAGCAGAAGCTCTAAAATTTAGCGCTGCAAAAGTCGTTTGCAGCAACGTTTACCGCGCGCCTATCCTATATGTTCTCCGCCGGAGGTTCTATTTTACTTAAATTGTTCTTTTGCAGTTTTCTCTGGTATTTGCACACATAATTCCAGTATATGATAGGCAATTAGTTTAATTGTTATGGTAAAAATTAAAATTTGGTTGTGTTGCAAGAAGCAATATGGTTATCGAGAAATGGTACTTTTAGTACATAGCCAATTCACCCTGCACATGTGTTGTTTTTGTTTTGTTTGGTTACTTTTGTATGATTCAAATGCATTTTTATCCAGTGACTTATATAACTACAAAAATACAAGATACGTGGCAATTGCTGGAGTAGGCAAGGGAAGGAACTTGCCTAAACCAAAATTCAGTGTATATATTTGTTCACATGGCATATAACTATAAGAATCTTTTTCCTAGAACTACTTCGTGCAGTATCTTTCTTACATTTCACTGTACTACCTTTTTGTAATCAATTATTTGTTATGCCTCGTGATCTTTTCTTCGGAAAGCTGATTTGGTGCTTCAAATTTATTTTAAATATTTTGTGCTTTAATGTGTTTTTTGAACATTCACTTTGTCTGGTATTAGAAAATTGAATTGATGATTAAATTTGTCCCTGTTTGTAGTAAAAAAACAAATGTAATGCGGGATGGAGTTAGTAAACTGTAGTTATTTGACTGGTCACTGTTTGTCTTATTTCATCACCAGTTTTGGCCCTTTAATTACTGACTTAACCTTCTTTGCCTACCGATTGTCTACCTATGATTTCTCGTTGAAATACAAATTGCGAGCATCTCTAATAGTATCATATCAATAGAAGAAAAATGATCATTTGATTTGTTGCCTGCTGCACCCCAAAAAAAGTTTCATCTCTTTTGAGTCCTTAAACGAGTAAACTCCAGCATAAATGAGCAAGCCAATTAGGTTCTAACTATAAGCGTAATATTGCTAAAATTATTTTCCATGGTACCACGGAAATGTAATAGGGATTCTTCCCGTTTTGCATTCAGTTTTATCTGCCATATAATGGTACCATGCCAATTGTTAATGTGTCATACACACTAACGCTTTAAATCACCTAAACCACCTGACATGTGGTTAGTAGGTACGGTTTGGCCTTCAGAAATTTCATGGGGAAAGGATATCAAAATTTTAAGAAAAGTTGGGTTGGGAGCAGGCATTTATTTATTCTCGTTTTTTCTGCTACACTAAGCTCGAATTTTGGAGCCACAGTTTTCAGCTTTGTTATAGAATTTGTCTTCACTTTTTATCTATCTTTTTCATCACAATGCAAGATAAAGCACCCAATATTCCTTGTTCCCAGATCATTGATGAAACAAAAATGATTGCCTACCAATAACTGTTGGAGACTGTTCAGTTGTGTGCAATGCAGGCTAAAAGTGTAGCTAATGTTGGTTTCTAGTAATATTCTACAGATGACCTGACGAATGTGAATGTCATAGGATGGTGATCGGTATGACAAGAGGCTCCAGAATAAAATTTGAGTCAGTCGGATCTCTCAATTTCTCTGATTAACCCAAGGAAAGGCTTGCCACGGCATGATTATGCCCATCAACGACGTCTTTCAGCTTTCCAGCCTAAGGTAGAATTTAGTTTTTGTTTTATGCCTGGTGTACAAAGGTTCTCCTTTGATGCACCGGAAAACATGTGTACTATTTTCCATTTAATTGTAGTTTATAGTTTACTACTAGAAATGGTAACCCATTTTCTTACCCTTGACTTATTAAATTGTCAATGTGTAATGGTTTCTTTAAGATCTGGTTTTATCTTTTCATAAACCAGAAGGGCGTCGATTATTTTGCGACTGTTTGAGTATTGAACAATATTTTCAATATCCTTAGGCAATGTAATATCTCGGTTTGGTACGGTTCTTCATTTGCACTTTGCTAGCGCAATACATCAAGTCAATGACTGAGACATGTCTCTTTTTTATCTGATCTATGTGATAGTTGGCTTTATGTTGGAGGTTCAAATTGTATGTGCTTTCTACAGGTTGGATAGAAAACTCCAGGGGGAAAGTACAAGGGGCTAGAGTGATGGCACTCAAGAAGTTTGTTTGGTTAGTAATGCAAGGCTTTGCGGCAAAATACATGGCTGTGCGTGGTGCCATCTTAGGGTTGTTTTCTGGTAAGGTTTGCTCATACAACTTGTTTTCCCTGTTTTTATGTATGTATTTTCTTTTTTGGAAGGTGGATGCCGACAAAGTTGTTAGGTTGATCTGGTGCTTTCTTGGGCTGTCGAATGCTTATGCTTTGCTAACAGACAAGGTCTAACTAGAAAAGAACGTTATCCCAATGCCCACTCGATCCCCTTACGTGGAGCAACCTTCGCTATGTATAGATGGTGATGGATATGTGGACCGATAAGAACACCTCTCTTGGAAAAAACAAACCAGGGGCAAATGTGGACCGATAAGAACATATCCCTTGCAAAAAAACCAAGGGCAAATGTGGACCGATAAGAACAACTCCGTTGCAAAAAAAAAAAAACCTGGGGGCAATATAGACTTATGGTTATCTAGCTTCCTAACTGTTGTTACTGGTTTGTAAGCTCAGTTGTGGCGTTTCTGAGACAAAAAATATGTCATTACATTTTGTTACAATTTATGCTGATAAATGGTCTTTCTTATACCCGTTGCTAAATTGCATCCATGTCCTGGACAAAGTCGTTTGAAAAAGTGTAGACTACTAAGCAACAAAGTTTCAGTCCAGTCCGGGTACTTGCATTAGTGCCGCATGCTGACTGAAAGCTATATACAACCTCTGTACTATTAGTAGTACTATTTACGATTAACGTGTTGTCAGTAACTGATTAGGATGTTGCAATTAACCGCTTATTTAGGTATTATGTGACTTACTTATGATAGAACCATGCCAGTTCCTTATGATTAGCCAACAGTTATTTACAAAGAAACCTTGAAGGTATGCATTTATATGCAGGCTCTTGATGTCACGAATGATAAAATTAAAATAGGAAATTTTGATCTATCTTTAATGTATGACCTAGAGCATTGTTTTTTCTTATAATATTATCATGTCGACCAGTTAGCTCTTTGAGCATCATGCTCGGCTAGTCTGCCTATGATCAGTTATCAACAACATAATGTTAATTTCCCAAGAAACATTAGGTGAGATGGTGGTAGAGGGTTTGCATTGTCCATCTACACCATGGAATGCTATGTTCCATTTTTTAAAGAAAAAATATACTTTCGTTTTCAGTATAATATTACTTATAATACTCTACAAGACCATACAAACACAATGTTAACAGACATTTTGACACACTATGTATTCTAATTTGTTGATGGGGACAACATACAGACACTTAGCTAGTACTACCTCTATCCTAAAATATAAGACGTTTTGGTAGGCTACCAAAACGTCCTATATATTGGGAGAGAGTAAGTAGTATATTTCTCAATTTATGTGTTTTGGAAAAAAAATGGCCGGTGCAAGTGCACGGTCGATGGCGACTAGTAACGAATTAAAATAGACATGCCCGTGGATGTTAGAAAGGAAAGAGACGCATCCACATGCTCTATGGCAAGACTCCAGAGAAAACATCGTGAAACCACACATTAGAAGCATTTGGATTTTGCCGACATAAGTAAAAGACAGATGTCAAGCAATTGGGTTCTGCCGACATGCCAGTCATCAATGCTGCTGGTGTACAAGTGGCCGACAACGATATGCAAGCAAAATAAGTATCCAATAAAATCGTACACGTCAGGTCTCAGCAGCGGTGCAAACACTCTATTTAAAGAGGGAACGTACAGCTCTCCACAATAAGCTAGCCAACGAAAAGAAGAAGAAAGAACAAGAGCCTATCTATCCACTTGTGAAATGGCTGCCTGGTTGCAGGAGAAGATGGGCACGGCCGAGCCCAAGGCCGACGAGGCCACGACGGGGCCGTCCATCCAGGATCGCGCCGTCGCGGCGAAGGACCAGGCAGGCAGCTTCATCGGCGAGCAAACTACGGCGGTGACCAAGGCCGCCACGGACACTGCCTCCGCCGCCCAGCAGAAGGCCGGCGAGACCGTGCAGTACGTCCAGGACAGGGCCGCCGACGCGGTGGAGTACGCCAAGGGCCCCGCTGCCACCGAGAAGGAGGCCACCACCGGCAACGTCTTCCAGCAGGCCGGCGGGCAGGTGATGGGCGCCGCCGTGGGCGCCAAGGACGCCGTCATGAACACGCTCGGCATGGGAGGAGATGCCGCCGCCGAGAAGAAATGATAAGCACAAGATGCGTTGGCGACTTCGCGTGGTGCTCGCTCTTGCCATATTTTTCGTTCCGTTTGTCTCTCCTGTATTATTCTGTTTTCCTTTCCACCACTTATTTGTGCGTGCGCATTGGTGTAACTTCGATGTGTGCGACCAAGTTACTATGATATACTTTCACCTATCTGAATCGTACTCGCACGTGAGCGAGCTAATCATGCATGAAAACGATATGACATGCTTTTGGATGTTGTACATTTGTAGGCCCCGTTTGGGAGCAAGAAAAATTCATACCCCTGAAAACAGATAACTTGGGTAAATTACGAGAGCTTAGAAATATTGCTGGATGCAAAGTAATTATTACCTGCTATAAATTATTGTTTGTATGTACTCTAACCGGTATCAAAGACATACAAGAGATTTACCCTATACTAGAACCAGTGTGCCAAAACCTTCTCAACGAAATGTTAGAGAAATGTCACAAATATGTCATGTACTTATGTTATTATACTGCTTGCACAACTAAAACTTAGAATAGAGAAGAAAATGAGTTCCCACGGGACCCATCGTCTTCTCCTTCACCTGTGTGACTATCATGAGAAAAAATTCATTTCAAGAATTCAAATAACAAGAAAAATAAACAAGATCAAGATGAGTTGTTACTAGTACTGACGAAATGGAGGAAGTGTATTCTAGAAAATGCAATCAACTACATTATTTGGTATAGCAAAATGAAGAGGATATCCTCTTTTTTGATCCCTTGGTATTCAAGCCAAGCCCATGCCATAACTACAAACACTTTAGAGTCCGAGTAGACAGATCACCTTCTACATGCCCTATGGGCTTATAGAACGTCAATCTTTATAGCCCCTGGTCCAACAACCTTCTCCTTAGACCAGCCACAATGTCTATTCGGTTCAAACAAAAGATCGAACCGATGCCTTCTTCCTGCAGTGTATTGAATCGCTTGTAGGGCCCGCTATTCAGACCCCTCCGCATGCATGCATACTTGCGTTCTCTCACAACCGTACCAGCAGGTCCCACATTGCATGCAAAAGAAGCGAAGCTACAAGTTGATCCGCTTTTCTTGTCAGAGCAATTGAATCGATGCTGGGCAGTGTATTGAACCGGTTCAATGTCTCCTATGCGTCGCTTTTACACCACACTGTGGTTGGTCTTAGTCGTTAGCACGGACGACATTCTTTTCAATAAACTCAAAGACTCCTTCCTTACGTGTTCAGCTTGACGACGATATGAATGATAATCAGAAACAAGAGGCTCTACTCTCGAAATTTGACCTCATCAATATGCTCGACGAGAGAGAGAGAGAGAGAGAGAGAGAGAGAGAGAGAGAGAGAGAGGGAGAGAGGGAGGGAGGGAGGGAGGGAGGGAGAGAGAGAGAGAGAGAGAGAGAGGGAGGGAGGGAGGAGGAGAGAGGAGGGAGGGAGAGGAAAGAGGGAGAGGGAGAGAGAGAGAGGAGAGGGAGAGAGGGAGGGAGGGAGAGAGAGGGAGAGAGAGGGAGGGAGAGAGAGGGAGAGGGAGAGAGGGAGAGAGAGGGAGAGAGGGAGAGAAGGAGAGGGAGAGGGAGAGAGAGAGAGAGAGAGGGAGAGAGGGAGGGAGAGAGAGAGAGCATACACAACTCTATCAACGTCAACTTAGTCGCGCTAAAAAGTGATATAAATTACAAAGATTTCCAATGCACAACACCCGGGTCCACTTAAGCCCCTTGTTAAGAAAAGATATTTTATTGAGTGGTCAACCTTGCCAATGAACATGGGGATAAGCTTTCCCTGAAAAAGTACTATGCCTGACCGGCTTCTCCTGAAAAATGTTTGGCCTATCTAATGCTCCCTCTGTCCACAATTAAAAGTATATTCTAGCTTTTGTATTAAATTAAACTTTTCAAAATTGACTAAATTTATAGAAACGAGTACCCATATATGCGATGTCAAATAGGTAGATTATGAAACTATTTTGAAGGTGAATCTAGTGATACTAATCTAGTGTCATACATGTTGCTGTGTTTCCCTATAAATCCAAATCCCCTCTAGCCTAGAATTCAGGACAGCTTTCGCCCCTCCGGTGTCATCGCTATCCGAGGTTGGTCTTCGGGGGCACTATGTACGACATCGTCGGAGAGTCCAAGGCGACACCTTTCTCCGGACCGACCGAGTCCTACTATCTTCTCCTTTGATGGTGCGTCGACAAGGAGAGTTCGGTTGAAGTTGTTGCTCTTCGGAGGTGGCCGGCGTGGATCGAGATGTGGCTTTGTTGTTCAACTTAGGATATGCTATTTTGCTTCGTAGTTGTTTTTTGGTGGTGGCTGTCTTCGGATGAGTCTTGGTGTGGAGTTCGTACTGCACTCGTTGCTCGCAGCGAGTAATAGTCGTCTTGCATTTGAAATTCTGAATTCTATAAAAATATTGTACGCCTAGATCGTACTCTTAAAAAAAAATTCAGGACAGCTACTGCCTTTTTGGTTGAGCCGTCAGGATCTTCTTCCCCGTTCCCGTCCAGACTCCCCCAAATCCCGGGCGATTCAGTTTGCGGTCACCAAGTTCCTTGGCACAGGCTCACAGGTGCCTTAGTTCGCTGCAATCACCCTGGGGGCCCAAAAGCCCTTAACAAATAGCTCAGAGGGTCTTTTTTTGGTGAAATTTGTTTGAGACCGAATCGTAGTGTTTGAATTGGGGAGAAAACGTTTGAACTCATAATTCCCGTTCCGCTGCCGCTTGCTGAGCCCACCATGTCAGGTTTACCCGTTATTCTAACAGAACTTGACTTTGTCAGCGTTAGAGTTCCGTTGCCACCGTCTTCTTCCCTGTTCTGTCGTCCTCCCCTGTTCTGTCCGCCGGCCCGGCTCGCCGTCGACCCGTCGCCGTCGCTACGCCGGAATCGAGCTCGCCGTCGCTTCGCCGGAATCGAGCTCCCCGTCGCTGACACCACCCTGGTGCTAGGATCTCCCACATAGTGGCAAGGGCTCCCCAGGTCGCAGTTCTGGCTCCTCCCTTCCCCCACAGATCTGAGCTCCCCAGATAGGAGATCTAGAATCACTCCCTCTAATGTCTCTAATGGCGATGGCACCAATGGAAGCGCGGCAATCTCAGAGGAGATCGGCTAGCTGTCTGTAATGGCGACGGCGGCGGTGGCCGTTCCTGTGGACTTGGTGGCGGAACCTCATGAACATCTAGTTTCTTCTTATGTTAATTTTCACCGAATTCATCTCTGTAAATGCGAATCTCATAATTGAAGAACAATAAATGTAGATTTCAGATCTGAAATTAAAGGAGAAACACTAAATCTGAAAGTTCATAATATTTGGTCGCTTCGAACTTACAGAAGCTAGTTAGTAACACAAAAGGCGGCTTTAGCCTTGTCTATACAAAAGCTATTCTTCAGAGTTAGTCTAACACTAACTATACTTAACTGAAGAAACTAGGGGAGAGCAGCCTTCTTGGAAGTTGGCATACCAAAATGCTGCGAAGGGCTAAAGTTCATTGCTAAATTAACCGGAACTGAACGATTTCCCTTCCCGCCCAACTCCTGCTGCTTCTCTCCATTCAGCATGCACGTCGTGGCTTCCCCTTCCTCGAGCGGCTGCGCTCGCCCTTGGGGGAGGAGGGCTTTCCACGCTTCTGGCGGAAAAGCATCTGGTTGAACCTGACCAGCAGCGCCGCCGCGAGGCATTCTTCAAACGAGTTGTACGGTAGCTCTTCATAGGGGTCGTATTTCCTGGTGAACCGCAGTCGCAATGATAGATCTGTGTAGTTGTGGTTCGCCGGCGGCGCATAAAAACGCCATATCGTAGAACTCGATATGGCCCGCTTCCTCGCCCACCGCAAGTTCTTGTTGGTCTTCGACGCCGGGAAGCCGGTGAATGGCCGACGACCACGCTTCCCCAGCTTACCCCACTTCAGCTTCATAGCCCTTACCTCAGACAGAGCCGGTGAGCATCTAGACCTTGGGGAAACCCTCCTCCCCGCCTGCAACGCCCCCGCCGAGAACGCCAACTTGGGGAAGCTCATGACAGCTGCTATTGGCACCTGCACACCGGCTTTGACAAGGCAAGTCATTGCCTGCCGGATGGGGGCTTGATATTGGAGCGTCGGCGGCGGTGGTGCCATGAGCTACGGCGAGCTTAGGGTTGGGACTGTGAAGTGGGGAGTGAGACAAGGGAGGAAGACGCGTAGCAGCCTTAATCTGCCCCGTGCCCAAAAAAAATAACAGTTGTCCATGTTGATATACTTAGGCTTTTACTTCATTTTTCTGGGTCCACTGTTAGTTAGACTGGGATTGCTTTATGGGGTAAAGTACTAGATACCTCTACCCCTGGCGACCTCAACCCTAAATCACATTTCCATTTCCAGTCTCCTTCCTCCCAAACCAGCGGCTGCTGGGGATTGGCCGCCCCGCCCACAGCGACTGCTCGAACCAACGCCGGCCGGGTGGTGGCGTTCGACCTCCACGGCGTCCTGCACGCAGGAATCCCTTCTCAAGGTAAGTGTAGGGTTTTCCTGCCCAATGCTCAGATCTAGTACTAGTTCAAGGGGCGACACTAGTTGCTATGTATGTTGCCCAAACTTGCATGCCCTGCCAAAATATTGGTTACCTATTGTATTTTAGTCTTTGTTCGGTTCGGTTTGTTGCCAAAATATTTAAAATGATTGAATGGGTGCTCTTATTCCAGTTTAAATTGTGTTGTATCTCGGACACAACATTGCTCCATTATGCTAAAAGGGGAAATCTAGGACATGCTCTTGGTGGAGCTTTTAAAGGGGAGTCATGGTATGTGATGTAGTATCTTGGAAAAATAGCAAACATTGCTCCAGTTTAAATTGTGTTGTATCTCGGACACAACATTGCTCCACTGTTGGAAGCTATGCAATGCTACTGGATATATTGACATGTTCTTGTTGAGATGAATTTTAAATGATAATTGAAAGCTATGTCATGCTCTTGGTGATTTCTATATCAAATATTGCATTCCACATCATGTTTTTTGGTGATTTTTAATTTGTTATTTAGACGAAGAATATAGATGTGATGGGTTATGGGGTGACGGCACCGTGAGTTTGACCTAGAATTCAAAGTTGAGCAAAGGAAATAAAAATAAAATCAAATAATTGGAAAACCAGCGCATGGAGTCATGGTATGTGATGTAGTATCTTGGAAAAATAGCAAACAGGGCATGCCAAGGATTCATAGGCACACTCTTCACAAATTTGGCATGCTTTTGGGAGCTTACGGCACCGTTAGTTTGACCAAGTTTTTCCACATGCTTTTGAAATGGAGGTCAGTTTCCAATGATCATACATAGTTAGGACATGCTCGTGGTGGAGCTTTTTAATTGCTATTGGAAGCTATGTAAAGCTATTGGGTTTAAAATGATGTTCTAGTTTACATATTATAATTGAAAGCTTAGCCATGCTATTGGTTATTTCTATATCAAACGTGAGTTTGACCTAGATTTCAAAAGTGAGCAAAAGAAATACAAATAAAATCGAAAAATTGGAGTACATTTTCCAAGCAAGCTCATCCAATATTTTTCCATACATAATCATCCACCTAATTATTAAGGTTAAGACGATCAACATGGCTATTGTAGCCCTTTAGCTTCCAGAATCTCCTAGCTATCTCAAAGCCTAGGCGAGCGTCTAAAGCGGCATATTTTAGTTGGTTGAAGCTCAATGGAACTTTTTCCCAACCAAAAATTAGTTCATCTTCTTCATCATCATCTTCTTCTTCTCCCTTCTTCTTGTACTTCTTCTCCTTCTTCTTCTTGTCCTTCTTCTTCTTGTTGTTGTCCCTCTTCTTCTTCTCAAGATGTGTCCCAATAGTAGCATTGGCCAAATCATAGAGACTCGGCGTTAGCTTGCTAGTGGGGTTTAGGACAACTTGTTGAAGATCATACGCGGACGGAATAACAATTCCGTATGGCCTTAGCTTGCGCAGATTGTTGTTGATAGCCGCACCACAAAACTTGATGGTGGTGTCCTTCAAGAAGTCCTTGAGTAGTTGCGGCACGCCATTGGCCTTGCAAATTTGAAAGACCAATATCTCGGACGCCACCGAGAGTTGAAGGACGGCGGCACGTTGAGGGCGCGCATGAGTGGTGAACTCACAGTCCAAGCCCACGCACTTGACCGGTGCGTCGTCGAGGTACCGGCGCTTGACCAAGCAGATCCACTTCTCCACCCTCGAAGCACGGAGAGTCTCCGTGATGGTGAAGTTCATCTCTTCGATGACCACGTAGTAGATCCGAGTCCGGGGCCAAAGTTGCTCCTCCATTGTCGTCGAGGGAGAGAGAGCTCGCGGGCGCCGGCGGTATGTGGTGATGTGTGCGAGAGGTTTTGGGGAAGAAGACGCTAGGGACATGTTTTGGGAGGAGAAGATGATCAAATATGAGTGCTTTATATAGTGAAAGAGGGAAGATGAGAGGAGCACGCCGGCGTTGATGTGAATGCATGCGAGTTTCAAGGTCGCCGGCGCTGGTTCCCGATCACAGCGCGCGACTACAAAGCGTCGTCGCTCGGAATGTCAATCGATATCCGAAGCGTCGTCGATCGATAACTGGCGCGAAGTGGTCGGTTCGATTGAACGGGTCATTGGTCCCACATTTTCAAATGAACCGGGACTGATGGACCCTTTAGCCGCGGATCGAATTTAGTTCGGGACAAATGGGACGAATGGAAGCCCGTTTTTCCACTAGTGATATAGTTAGGACATGATCTTGGTGGAGCTTTTAAATTGCTCATGTTCCTGTTTTAAAATGATAATGAACTGTCCCTCACACAATTACAGGTTACAATGCAACGTCATGAAGCATGCTACGACTGTCCCTCCGACGATGAGAACTGTGTGATTGGGCACAGTCCCAGGACTTACCAGTACCACACCCATCTAGGACCGGCGCTGACAGATGAAGGTAATAACTTATACATGTCTGGTTATAGAATTTGAGAGATAGGACATATATCTCATTCATGAAATAATTCATGTAGGTCCCATCGTTAAGGGTATAAAAGGGGGGGCTCTTGACCTAGCACCTTGGGAGCTAAATAACATCGTTTACGGAAATGATGTACCAATGTCTTATGTAAGGATTGGCCTTCTCAAATTGCTCTCACGGAGGCTTGATAGTGATAATCCGGTGATCCCTTTGTATGTCTGCTCTGTCAAGAAGTCTCTGACAACTAAAGGGAAGTCAAAGATGGTAAGATTTCATTGTGCACAGTGAATACTAACGTGTTTGCTCAACTGCATGACACCCTAGTATCTATACTATCATACCAGGTATTTTCAAAGCCGTACAGCCAGCTCTATCTCAAGCAGTTCCTGGAAGCAGGAGATATTATGGTGCCAGCCTGCGCCGATGACCCGTATGCACCTGAAGGTGAAACTGAGCAGGATGTGCATTACGTCAAGCTTCGGATGGGCAACGATGGTCGTGCCCAGATTACAACTAACTGGAGCACGCTTGTGACCACCTCACGCATGTCTGTTGATGACATGGCTGTGTTCGAGCTTGAACCAGATGAGGAAGTACTGTTGATCCATCTGATGAGTAATGTGCCGATAGGTAAGCCAGTTAAGTGATAACTTGAACTACTAATCTGGTGGTGTATGCATCTGCACCAACTCAACTTGTATGCCAGATATTAAGGCTTTGTATGCCAGATATTAAGGGTTTAGTACTAATTCTGATCGGCTGGTTTATGCTATATATTAAGGCTTGAGTTGTAAAACTTGTATGACATGTCATTCTATATGCTATTACGTTGTGCATTCTCTTATCTAGATTTTGGATGCCATCTATCTAGTCCGTCTAGCCGCTGGACCAGACAATTTTGTTTCTGTTTGAATACAACTAAGCTTAATTTAAAGACATATTGACCATCAGTGCATCACAGAAAGCACAACACGTTGCAATCAGTTAATACAAACAATTCAATTCACAAAATCATGTACGAGTTAAGGCACTTCATCATAACAAGATGGTTTTAGTAAATAGAGTATAAGCATGCAGAGAAGAATGTAAGTAATCATAGCCTGCGCAACATATTTGCATATGGTTTAGACTACCAGGTGACACAATAATATAATAACATAATTAACTAACTGATAGCAACTGCGCAACATATATATGCTACATTTTTTCAACATGGACAGACATAGCCTCCTGCCCCACATTCAAGAAGGTGAAGATGCACACATTCCCTTCTTCTATCGACGCTTTCTGGAGAACCTTAGGCCAGTTTGCTGTCATCTGGGCAACACCGCTGCCCTGATGGGTGAAGCTTACATTATAGAAACCATCTTGCCCACCGCAATATGTTGGAATGGTGCATGGAAGATAGCGGGCGAGGTGGGCATTGCTGTACTTTGCTGAAAAGTACTGGAGTACAAGAATACAGTCAGTTTTTGAACACAGATTCATATGCATAAGAAGATTAAAAGAGTCTAGCAGATTACCATTTTTGCCTTCCCACGAAGGACATGTGACTTCTTCATCTCAAAGATATAGTATGGAACTGTTGGCCTCAGTTTAGCAACCATTGCATTGAGATCGGCAATCTGGCGACCAGTGAGATTGATATTGCTTGCAAACACACAGTGCTTGTCAAATTCCAAGTCACCAGTTATCTTGGGACCTAGAAAGAAATGCACTACTTAGTGATCTTTATCTCCATAAGAATGTATTAAAAGATCATCAGACCCATGTTAGTCAGATTCACACCTCTGCGAATGACGATAGTCTCAGGCGCTCTTGTAGGGCCACGATAGGATGAGAGTGGGCCCGATGTGATTCTACATAACTTGACTGTCACTATCACTATCACTATCTGGATCAGGTCCTTGATATGAAGAGACAGAGAAATCACTATTGGTTGTGCCTTTCTTGCATTTCTTGATAGCATAAGCATACTCGATGTTATTTTGCTTGAAATATTCGACAGAACGGTTCTTCGGGCTAGTACCAGCATGAGCCTAAAAATAGAGATTGTGCTTATTACAATGTTGTGTAGCACCTAAAAACACAATTGCCAGAAATAGAAATTTGTATAACCTGCACCTTAGTGGCGATATGGTCAATCGTTGGGTCCATCTGGAGACTTGCAAGATTTTCTGAAAGAAATGGGCACATATTTAGTGCAGGCATCTATTTCTTTGGAATAATAAACTATGCTATAATTAGCAGTATGTGCTACTACAATTTGCAATGACAGTACGTCATTCCATATCCAGTATGAAGTGAAATGTACTACCATATCCAGCGACAACTACCCAATAGAGTGCGTACAGAGGTTCCCCAGCCGTGCCGCCATCCCAAAATTTAAACTCGACATAATTCAGCATACTACATGAATTTCATTGAAATTTAGATGGTTTTTACAAAATACGGCGAAATATGAAATAGACTAAAAGAGGTGGTCTTCGTCGGAGTCCTCGCCGGCGGCGTAGTTCACCGATGCGGCCGATGGTGCTGGCGGTGAATCGTTGGACGGCCCAGCTCCGTCATCGGACAGGCGGCCGGAAACCATCCCGCGGCGGCGACGGTTTCTCCTCCTCCGCGCGCTGGCTGCGGTCGCGCTCGGCCTCCTCGAGGGATGAGATGAAGGTGCGGCGCTCCTGCGCTCGCTGCGCCGAAAACAGTTTCAGGACAACAATAACCCCAAATCTTTACCTCACTCAAATTAGAGCTTCTCTTGGCACAAAAACGAAATAAACAAGATAAGGAGAGGTCATTACAGTAGTAATGACTTCCAAGACTCAAGAAAAAGAAAAAGTACTGAAAAGTAAAACAATGGGTTATCTCCCAAGAGTGCTTTTCTTAACGCCTTTGAGCTAGGCGCAGTAATTTGCAAAGATGCTCATGTGGGCGCCATATAGGAACTCAAAGCAATAGAGAGCATCAAAAAGCAGAAATGAAAGACATTTAAATCTAAACCACTTCCTATGAAAAATAGTCTTGTAAAGAGACAAGTCATAAAAGCGCAAAGCAAAAAGCGTAGGAACGCAAAACAAGTAGAACTTAAGAATTGCAACATAAAGAGGGGAAAACTCAATATTGTTGAGATCCATAAAACCATGTTTCCCTCTCTCATAATAACTTTCAGTAGCATCATGAATAGAATTAACAATATAACTATCACATAAAGCTTCCCTATCATGAGCCACATGCATAAAAGAATTAATACTCACCACAGGAACAATAGTAGTAGGAGCAGATTCAACAGAATAATTATTCTCATCACCATAATCATCATAAATAGGAGGCATATTGTAATCATAACTAATTTTATCCTCAATAGTAGGTGAACTGAAAATATTATACTCATCATCATAGCCATCATAAACTAGAGGTTTAGTATCATCACAACTAGAGAACAGCTATTTCTCAAAGCATATTCTTCAACACATATCATCATAAGAAGCAACATCACATATGGGAGATAAAATATCATCAGAGCAAATTTCTCCACTAAAGCTGGGGAACTAAAAATATCATGCTTAACAAAACCAGCTTCCCCAAGCTTAGACTTTTCTATATCATTAGCAACAACGGTGTTCAAAGCATTCATACTAACAACACTATTAGCATGCGAATTAAGCTCCAAAGGTTTTTCAATTTTCTCTTCAAACACTTCATATCTAAACTCAGGAAAAAGACTACAGAACTCATTGTTTTCCATTAAGCCTAACTAGTGAAAATAAAAACAGAAACAAAAAGATGTAATTGCAGAATCTAAAGGAAATAACTCTGAGCACTCACACAGGAGGATGCGAGTACCTTTTACCTTACCTCCCCGGCAACGGCGCCAGAAAAGAGCTTGATGTCTACGCACTTCTATTCTTGTAGACACTTGTTGGGCCTCCAAGTGCAGAGGTTTGTAGAACAGCAGCAAGTTTCCCTTAAGTGGATCACCCAAGGTTTATCGAACTCAGGGAGGTTAGAGGTCAAAGCTATCCCTCTCAAGCAACCCTGCAATTACGATGCAGAAAGTCTCTTGTGTCCCCAACACACCCAATACACTTGTCAGATGTATAGGTGCACTAGTTCGGCGAAGACATAGTGAAATACAAGTGGTATAGATGATTATAAGTAGCAAACGTGATGTGAAATAAATATCGCTGCGAGCAAACAAGTACAAAATAGCAGTAAACGGTATGCAAAGCTTGGAAACAAGGCCTAGGGGTCATACTTTCACTAGTGGACACACTCCCAACAATATAACATGACTGAACAAATAACTTCTCTTTGCTAAGGTACTCTGAATTACTCTCCTATTGAATAACA
Organism: Dactylis glomerata; assembly: GCA_007115705.1. Lineage (NCBI taxonomy): Eukaryota > Viridiplantae > Streptophyta > Magnoliopsida > Poales > Poaceae > Dactylis > Dactylis glomerata. The sequence goes on from QXEO01000454.1 coordinate 1,735,227, forward strand.
CTAATCATTGTGTAGTGGCTACAGAAGCAACCCTTAAAGTTCATCAAGTACTTGACAAACACCACTCATAGAGATAGCCAAATCAAATCACAATTCAAGATAGAAATCATTGCGACTTAGACCAAGTACTAACACGTGCACACACTGTCAACTTTACACCATGAAAGGAGGAATAGATCACTCAAACTATCATAGCAATAATTATTCTCATAATCCACAAGAGATCACAATCATAGCCTAAACCAAGTACCACCATGATGCACGCACTGTCACTGTTACACCATAGCAGGAGGAATAGATTACTTTAATAACATTGCTAGAGTACACAAAATATCTGAATAATAACATGTACTTGTTCAACATGATACAAAGCTCACGATCACATAAAGATCACATCATGGGAGAGAGAGGTGAACCACATAGCTACCGGTAGAGCCCTCAGCCCCGGGATGAACTACTCCCTCCTCATCATAGGAGACAACAAGGTTGATGGAGATGGCGGTGAGGTCGATGGAGACGGCGGAGACGGCGATGGAGACCGATGGAGATGGCTCCGGGGGCACTTCCCCGTCCGCAGGGTGCCGGAACAGAGACTTCTGTCCCCCGAAATTCGTCGGTGGCGGCGGCGGAGCTACGGAACTCTTTCTGGAAATCTGATCGGGGCCTTAGGTTTTTCTCGTCAGGGGGTATATGTAGGCGAAGGGGGACTGTCAGAGGAGGTCCCACGCTCCCTCACACGGGCCCGGTGAGGCCAGGGGCGTGGCCGCGCCACCCCTGTGTGTGGGGGCCACGTGGCCCCCCTCCGTCAGGTCTTCTGATCTTTGGGAGCTCCCCGGTGAAATATGACTTCAGGAACTTGTTTCGTCCAATTCCGAGAATATTTCCTGTGTATCACTTCTGAAACACAAAAACAGCAGAAAACCAGGAAACTGGCACTGTGGCACTTCGTTAATAGGTTAGTTCCGGAAAATGTATAAAAATGCCACTAAGTGTAACAAAACAATAGGCAAATGGTGTAAAAACAAGCATGGAGCATCAAAAATTATAGATACGTTGAGACGTATCACCCACCATGTCAGGTTTACCCGTTATTCTAACAGAACTTGACTTTGTCAGCGTTAGAGTTCCGTTGCCACCATTTTCTTCCCTGTTCTGTCGTCCTCCCTGTTCTGTCCGCCGGCCCAGCTCGCCGTCGACCCGTCGCCGTCGCTACGCCGGAATCGAGCTCGCCGTCGCTTCGCCGGAATCGATCTCCCCCTCGCTGACACCACCCCTGGTGCTAGGATCTCCCACATAGTGGCAGGGCTCCCAGGTCGCAGTTCCGGCTCCTCCCTTCCCCCATAGATCTGAGCTCCCCAGATAGGAGATCTAGAATCGCTCTCTCTAATGTCTCTAATGGCGACGGCAACCAATGGAAGCGCGGCAATCTCAGAGGAGATCGGCTAGCTGTCTGTAATGGCGACGGCGGCGGTGGCCGTCCTGTGGACTTGGTGGCGGAACCTCATGAACATCTAGTTTCTTCTTATGTTAATTTTCATCGAATTCATCTCTGTAAATGCGAATCTCATAATTGAAGAACAATAAATGTAGATTTCAGATCTAAAATTAAAGGAGAAACACTAAATCTGAAAGTTCATAATATTTGGTCGCTTCAAACCTACAGAAGCTAGTTAGTAACACAAAAGGCGGCTTTTAGCCTTGTCTATACAAAAGCTATTCTTCAGAGTTAGTCTAACACTAACTATACTTAACTGAAGAAACTAGGGGAGAGCAGCCTTCTTGGAAGTTGGCATACCAAAATGCTGCGAAGGGCTAAAGTTCATTGCTAAATTAACCGGAACTGAACGATTTCCCTTCCCGCCCAACTCCTGCTGCTTCTCTCCATTCAGCATGCACGTCGTGGCTTCCCCTTCCTCGAGCGGCTGCGCTCGCCCTTGGGGGAGGAGGGCTTTCCACGCTTCTGGCGGAAAAGCATCTGGTTGAACCTGACCAGCAGAACCGCCGCGAGGCATTCTTCAAACGAGTAGTACGGCAGCTCTTCATAGGGGTCGTATTTCCTGGTGAACCGCAGTCGCAATGATAGATCTGTGTAGTTGTGGTTCGCCGGCAGCGCATAAACATGCCATATCGTAGAACTCGATATGGCCCGCTTCCTCGCCCGCCGCAAGTTCTTGTTGGTCTTCGACGCCGGGAAGCCGGTGAATGGCCGACGACCACGCTTCCCCAGCTTACCCCACTTCAGCTTCATAGCCCTTACCTCAGACAGAGCCGGTGAGCATCTAGACCTTGGGGAAACCCTCCTCCCCGCCTGCAACGCCCCCGCCGAGAACGCCAACTTGGGGAAGCTCATGACAGCTGCTATTGGCACCTGCACACCGGCTTTGACAAGGCAAGTCATTGCCTGCCGGATGGGGGCTTGATATTGGAGCGTCGGCGGTGGTGGTGCCATGAGCTACGGCGAGCTTAGGGTTGGGACTGTGAAGTGTTGAGTGAGACAGGGGAGGAAGACGCGTAGCAGCCTTAATCTGCCCCGTGCCCAAAAAAAATAACAGTTGTCCATGTTGATCTACTTAGGCTTTTACTTCATTTTTCTGGGTCCACTGTCAGTTAGACTGGGATTGCTTTATGGGGTAAAGTACTAGATACCTCTACCCCTGGCGACCTCAACCCTAAATCACATTTCCATTTCCAGTCTCCTTCCTCCCAAACCAGCGGCTGCTGGGGGTTGGCCGCCCTGCCCACAGCGACTGCTCGAACCAACGCCGGCCGGGTGGTGGCGTTCGACCTCCACGGCGTCCTGCACGCAGGAATCCCTTCTCAAGGTAAGTGTAGGGTTTTCCTGCCCAATGCTCAGATCTAGTACTAGTTCAAGGGGCGGCACTAGTTGCTATGTATGTTGCCCAAACTTGCATGCCCTGCCAAAACATTGGTTACCTATTGTATTTTAGTCTTTGTTCGGTTCGGTTTGTTGCCAAAATATTTAAAATGATTGAATGGGTGCTCTTATTCCAGTTTAAATTGTGTTGTATATCGGACACAACATTGCTCCATTATGCTAAAAGGGGAAATCTAGGACATGCTCTTGGTGGAGCTTTTAAAGGGGAGTCATGGTATGTGATGTAGTATCTTGGAAAAATAGCAAACATTGCTCCAGTTTAAATTGTGTTGTATCTCGGACACAACATTGCTCCACTGTTGGAAGCTATGCAATGCTACTGGATATATTGACATGTTCTTGTTGAGATGAATTTTAAATGATAATTGAAAGCTATGTCATGCTCTTGGTGATTTCTATATCAAATATTGCATTCCACATCATGTTTTTTGGTGATTTTTAATTTGTTATTTAGACGAAGAATATAGATGTGATGGGTTATGGGGTGACGGCACCGTGAGTTTGACCTAGAATTCAAAGTTGAGCAAAGGAAATAAAAATAAAATCAAATAATTGGAAAACCAGCGCATGGAGTCATGGTATGTGATGTAGTATCTTGGAAAAATAGCAAACAGGGCATGCCAAGGATTCATAGGCACACTCTTCACAAATTTGGCATGCTTTTGGGAGCTTACGGCACCGTTAGTTTGACCAAGTTTTTCCACATGCTTTGAAATGGAGGTCAGTTTCCAATGATCATACATAGTTAGGACATGCTCGTGGTGGAGCTTTTTAATTGCTATTGGAAGCTATGTAAAGCTATTGGGTTTAAAATGATGTTCTAGTTTACATATTATAATTGAAAGCTTAACCATGCTATTGGTTATTTCTATATCAAATGTGAGTTTGACCTAGATTTCAAAAGTGAGCAAAAGAAATACAAATAAAATCGAAAAATTGGAGTACATTTTCCAAGCAAGCTCATCCAACATTTTTCCATACATAATCATCCACCTAATTATTAAGGTTAAGACGATCAACATGGCTATTGTAGCCCTTTAGCTTCCAGAATCTCCTAGCTATCTCAAAGCCTAGGCGAGCGTCTAAAGCGGCATATTTTAGTTGGTTGAAGCTCAATGGAACTTTTTCCCAACCAAAAATTAGTTCATCTTCTTCATCATCATCTTCTTCTTCTTCTCCCTTCTTCTTGTACTTCTTCTCCTTCTTCTTCTTGTCCTTCTTCTTCTTGTCGTTGTCCCTCTTCTTCTTCTCAAGATGTGTCCCAATAGTAGCATTGGCCAAATCATAGAGACTCGGCGTTAGCTTGCTAGTGGGGTTTGGGACAACTTGTTGAAGATCATACGCGGACGGAATAACAATTCCGTATGGCCTTAGCTTGCGCAGATCGTTGTTGATAGCCGCACCACAAAACTTGATGGTGGTGTCCTTCAAGAAGTCCTTGAGTAGTTGCGGCACGCCATTGGCCTTGCAAATTTGAAAGACCAATATCTCGGACGCCACCGAGAGTTGAAGGACGGCGGCACGTTGAGGGCGCGCGTGAGTGGTGAACTCACAGTCCAAGCCCACGCACTTGACCGGTGCGTCGTCGAGGTACCGGCGCTTGACCAAGCGGATCCACTTCTCCACCCTCGAAGCACGGAGAGTCTCCGTGATGGTGAAGTTCATCTCTCCGATGACCACGTAGTAGATCCGAGTCCGGGGCCAAAGTTGCTCCTCCATTATCGTCGAGGGAGAGAGAGCTCGCGGGCGCCGGCTGTATGTGGTGATGTGTGCGCGAGGTTTTGGGGAAGAAGAGGCTAGGGACATGTTTTGGGGGGAGAAGATGATCAAATATGAGTGCTTTATATAGTGAAAGAGGGAAGATGAGAGGAGCACGCCGGCGTTGATGTGAATGCACGCGAGTTTCAAGGTCGCCGGCGCCGGTTCCCGATAACAGCGCGCGACTACGAAGCGTCGTCGCTCGGAATGTCGATCGATATCCGAAGCGTCGTCGATCGATAACTGGCGCTAAGTGGTCGGTTCGATTGAACGGGTCATTGGTCCCACATTTTCAAATGAACCGGGACTGATGGACCCTTTAGCCGCGGATCAAATTTAGTTCGGGACAAATGGGACGAATGGAAGCCCGTTTTTCCACTAGTGATATAGTTAGGACATGATCTTGGTGGAGCTTTTAAATTGCTCATGTTCCTGTTTTAAAATGATAATGAACTGTCCCTCACACAATTACAGGTTACAATGCAACGTCATGAAGCATGCTACGACTGTCCCTCTGACGATGAGAACTGTGTGATTGGGCACAGTCCCAGGACTTACCAGTACCACACCCATCTAGGACCGGCGCTGACAGATGAAGGTAATAACTTATACATGTCTGGTTATAGAATTTGAGAGATAGGACATATATCTCATTCATGAAATAATTCATGTAGGTCCCATCGTTAGGGGTATAAAAGGGGGGCTCTTGACCTAGCACCTTGGGAGCTAAATAACATCGTTTACGGAAATGATGTACCAATGTCTTATGTAAGGATTGGCCTTCTCAAATTGCTCTCACGAAGGCTTGATAGTGATAATCCGGTGATCCCTTTGTATGTCTGCTCTGTCAAGAAGTCTCTGACAGCTAAAGGGAAGTCAAAGATGGTAAGATTTCATTGTGCATAGTGAATACTAACGTGTTTGCTCAACTGCATGACACCCTAGTATCTATACTATCATACCAGGTATTTTCGAAGCCGTACAGCCAGCTCTATCTCAAGCAGTACCTGGAAGCAGGAGATATTATGGTGCCAGCCTGCGCCGATGACCCGTATGCACCTGAAGGTGAAACTGAGCAGGATGTGCATTACGTCAAGCTTCGGATGGGCAACGATGGTCGTGCCCAGATTACAACTAACTGGAGTACGCTTGTGACCACCTCACGCATGTCTGTTGATGACATGGCTGTGTTCGAGCTTGAACCAGATGAGGAAGTACTGTTGATCCATCTGATGAGTAATGTGCCGATAGGTAAGCCAGTTAAGTGATAACTTGAACTACTAATCTGGTGGTGTATGCATCTGCACCAACTCAACTTGTATGCCAGATATTAAGGCTTTGTATGCCAGATATTAAGGGTTTAGTACTAATTCTGATCGGCTGGTTTATGCTATATATTAAGGCTTGAGTTGTAAAACTTGTATGACATGTCATTCTATATGCTATTACGCTGTGCATTCTCTTATCTAGATTTTGGATGCCATCTATCTAGTCCGTCTAGCCGCTGGACCAGACAATTTTGTTTCCGTTTGAATACAACTAAGCTTAATTTAAAGACATATTGACCATCAGTGCATCACAGAAAGCACAACACGTTGCAATCAGTTAATACAAACAATTCAATTCACAAAATCATGTACGAGTTAAGGCACTTCATCATAACAAGATGGTTTTAGTAAATAGAGTATAAGCATGCAGAGAAGAATGTAAGTAATCATAGCCTGCGCAATATATTTGCATATAGTTTAGACTACCAGGTGACACAATAATATAATAACATAATTAACTAACTGATAGCAACTGCGCAACATATATATGCTACATTTTTTCAACATGGACAGACATAGCCTCCTGCCCCACATTCAAGAAGGTGAAGATGCACATATTCCCTTCTTCTATCGACGCTTTCTGGAGAACCTTAGGCCAGTTTGCTGTCATCTGGGCAACACCACTGCCCTGATGGGTGAAGCTTACATTATAGAAACCATCTTGCCCACCGCAATATGTTGGAATGGTGCATGGAAGATAGCGGGCGAGGTGGGCATTGCTGTACTTTGCTGAAAAGTACTGGAGTACAAGAATACAGTCAGTTTTTTAACACAGATTCATATGCATAAGAAGATTAAAAGAGTCTAGCAGATTACCATTTTTGCCTTCCCACGAAGGACATGTGACTTCTTCATCTCACAGATATAGTATGGAACTGTTGGCCTCAGTTTAGCAACCATTGCATTGAGATCGGCAATCTGGTGACCAGTGAGATTGATATTGCTTGCAAACACACAGTGCTTGTCAAATTCCAAGTCACCAGTTATCTTGGGACCTAGAAAGAAATGCACTACTTAGTGATCTTTATCTCCATAAGAATGTATTAAAAGATCATCAGACCCATGTTAGTCAGATTCACACCTCTGCGAATGACGATAGTCTCAGGCGCTCTTGTAGGGCCACGATAGGATGAGAGTGGGCCCGATGTGATTCTACATAACTTGACTGGCTCACTATCACTATCACTATCTGGATCAGGTCCTTGATATGAAGAGACAGAGAAATCACTATTGGTTGTGCCTTTCTTGCATTTCTTGATAGCATAAGCATACTCGATGTTATTTTGCTTGAAATATTCGACAGAACGGTTCTTCGGGGTAGTACCAGCATGAGCCTAAAAATAGAGATTGTGCTTATTACAATGTTGTGTAGCACCTAAAAACACAATTGCCAGAAATAGAAATTTGTATAACATGCACCTTAGTGGCGATATGATCAATCGTTGGGTCCATCTGGAGACTTGCAAGCTTTTCTGAAAGAAATGGGCACATATTTAGTGCAGGCATCTATTTCTTTGGAATAATAAACTATGCTATAATTAGCAGTATGTGCTACTACAATTTGCAATGACAGTACGTCATTCCATATCCAGTATGAAGTGAAATGTACTACCATATCCAGCGACAACTACCCAATAGAGTGCGTACAGAGGTTCCCCAGCCGTGCCGCCCATCCCAAAATTTAAACTCGACATAATTCAGCATACTACATGAATTTCATTGAAATTTTGATGGTTTTTACAAAATACAGCGAAATATGAAATAGACTAAAAGAGGTGGTCATCGTCGGAGTCCTCGCCGGCGGCGTAGTTCACCGATGCGGCCGATGGTGCTGGCGGTGAATCGTTGGACGGCCCAGCTCCGTCATCGGACAGGCGGCCGGAAACCATCCCGCGGCGGCGACGGTTCTCCTCCTCCGCGCGCTGGCTGCGGTCGCGCTCGGCCTCCTCGAGGGATGAGATGAAGGTGCGGCGCTCCTGCGCTCGCTGCGCCGAAAACAGTTTCAGGACAACAATAACCCCAAATCTTTACCTCACTCAAATTAGAGCCTTCTCTTGGCACAAAAACGAAATAAACAAGATAAGGAGAGGTCATTACAGTAGTAATGACTTCCAAGACTCAAGAAAAAGAAAAAGTACTGAAAAGTAAACAATGGGTTATCTCCCAAGAGTGCTTTTCTTTAACGCCTTTGAGCTAGGCGCAGTAATTTGCAAAGATGCTCATGTGGGCGCCATATAGGAACTCAAAGCAATAGAGAGCATCAAAAAGCAGAAATGAAAGACATTTAAATCTAAACCACTTCCTATGAAAAATAGTCTTGTAAAGAGACAAGTCATAAAAGCGCAAAGCAAAAAGCGTAGGAACGCAAAACAAGTAGAACTTCAAGAATTGCAACATAAAGAGGGGAAACTCAATATTGTTGAGATCCATAAAACCATGTTTCCCTCTCTCATAATAACTTTCAGTAGCATCATGAATAGAATTAACAATATAACTATCACATAAAGCTTCCCTATCATGAGCCACATGCATAAAAGAATTAATACTCACCACAGGAACAATAGTAGTAGGAGCAGATTCAACAGAATAATTATTCTCATCACCATAATCATCATAAATAGGAGGCATATTGTAATCATAACTAATTTTATCCTCAATAGTAGGTGAACTGAAAATATTATACTCATCATCATAGCCATCATAAACTAGAGGTTTAGTATCATCACAAACTAGAGAACAGCTATTTCTCAAAGCATATTCTTCAAACATATCATCATAAGAAGCAACATCACATATGGGAGATAAAATATCATCAGAGCAAACTTTCTCCACTAAAGCTGGGGAACTAAAAATATCATGCTTAACAAAACCAGCTTCCCCAAGCTTAGACTTTTCTATATCATTAGCAACAACGGTGTTCAAAGCATTCATACTAACAACACTATTAGCATGCGAATTAAGCTCCAAAGGTTTTTCAATTTTCTCTTCAAACACTTCATATCTAAACTCAGGAAAAAGACTACAGAACTCATTGTTTTCCATTAAGCCTAACTAGTGAAAATAAAAACAAGAAACAAAAAGATGTAATTGCAGAATCTAAAGGAAATAACTCTGAGCACTCACACAGGAGGATGCGAGTACCTTTTACCTTACCTCCCCGGCAACGGCGCCAGAAAAGAGCTTGATGTCTACGCACTTCTATTCTTGTAGACACTTGTTGGGCCTCCAAGTGCAGAGGTTTGTAGAACAGCAGCAAGTTTCCCTTAAGTGGATCACCCAAGGTTTATCGAACTCAGGGAGGTTAGAGGTCAAAGCTATCCCTCTCAAGCAACCCTGCAATTACGATGCAGAAAGTCTCTTGTGTCCCCAACACACCCAATACACTTGTCAGATGTATAGGTGCACTAGTTCGGCGAAGACATAGTGAAATACAAGTGGTATAGATGATTATAAGTAGCAAACGTGATGTGAAATAAATATCGCTGCGAGCAAACAAGTAACAAAATAGCAAGTAAACGGTATGCAAAGCTTGGAAACAAGGCCTAGGGGTCATACTTTCACTAGTGGACACACTCCCAACAATATAACATGACTGAACAAATAACTTCTCTTTGCTAAGGTACTCTGAATTACTCTCCTATTGAATAACACTAATCATTGTGTAGTGGCTACAGAAGCACCCCTTAAAGTTCATCAAGTACTTGACAAACACCACTCATAGAGATAGCCAAATCAAATCACAATTCAAGATAGAAATCATTGCGACTTAGACCAAGTACTAACACGGTGCACACACTGTCAACTTTACACCATGAAAGGAGGAATAGATCACTCAAACTATCATAGCAATAATTATTCTCATAATCCACAAGAGATCACAATCATAGCCTAAACCAAGTACCACCATGATGCACGCACTGTCACTGTTACACCATAGCAGGAGGAATAGATTACTTTAATAACATTGCTAGAGTACACAAAATATCTGAATAATAACATGTACTTGTTCAACATGATACAAAGCTCACGATCACATAAAGATCACATCATGGGAGAGAGAGGTGAACCACATAGCTACCGGTAGAGCCCTCAGCCCCGGGGATGAACTACTCCCTCCTCATCATAGGAGACAACAAGGTTGATGGAGATGGCGGTGAGGTCGATGGAGACGGCGGAGACGGCGATGGAGACCGATGGAGATGGCTCCGGGGGCACTTCCCCGTCCCGGCAGGGTGCCGGAACAGAGACTTCTGTCCCCCGAAATTCGTCGGTGGCGGCGGCGGAGCTACGGAACTCTTTCTGGAAATCTGATCGGGGCCTTAGGTTTTTCTCGTCAGGGGGTATATGTAGGCGAAGGGGGACTGTCAGAGGAGGTCCCACGCTCCCTCACACGGGCCCGGTGAGGCCAGGGGCGTGGCCGCGCCACCCCTGTGTGTGGGGGCCACGTGGCCCCCCTCCGTCAGGTCTTCTGATCTTTGGGAGCTCCCCGGTGAAATATGACTTCAGGAACTTGTTTCGTCCAATTCCGAGAATATTTCCTGTGTATCACTTCTGAAACACAAAAACAGCAGAAAACAGGAAACTGGCACTGTGGCACTTCGTTAATAGGTTAGTTCCGGAAAATGTATAAAAATGCCACTAAGTGTAACAAAACAATAGGCAAATGGTGTAAAAACAAGCATGGAGCATCAAAAATTATAGATACGTTTGAGACGTATCACCCACCATGTCAGGTTTACCCGTTATTCTAACAGAACTTGACTTTGTCAGCGTTAGAGTTCCGTTGCCACCATTTTCTTCCCTGTTCTGTCGTCCTCCCTGTTCTGTCCGCCGGCCCAGCTCGCCGTCGACCCGTCGCCGTCGCTACGCCGGAATCGAGCTCGCCGTCGCTTCGCCGGAATCGATCTCCCCCTCGCTGACACCACCCTGGTGCTAGGATCTCCCACATAGTGGCAAGGGCTCCCCAGGTCGCAGTTCCGGCTCCTCCCTTCCCCCATAGATCTGAGCTCCCCAGATAGGAGATCTAGAATCGCTCTCTCTAATGTCTCTAATGGCGACGGCACCAATGGAAGCGCGGCAATCTCAGAGGAGATCGGCTAGCTGTCTGTAATGGCGACGGCGGCGGTGGCCGTTCCTGTGGACTTGGTGGCGGAACCTCATGAACATCTAGTTTCTTCTTATGTTAATTTTCATCGAATTCATCTCTGTAAATGCGAATCTCATAATTGAAGAACAATAAATGTAGATTTCAGATCTAAAATTAAAGGAGAAACACTAAATCTGAAAGTTCATAATATTTGGTCGCTTCAAACCTACAGAAGCTAGTTAGTAACACAAAAGGCGGCTTTAGCCTTGTCTATACAAAAGCTATTCTTCAGAGTTAGTCTAACACTAACTATACTTAACTGAAGAAACTAGGGGAGAGCAGCCTTCTTGGAAGTTGGCATACCAAAATGCTGCGAAGGGCTAAAGTTCATTGCTAAATTAACCGGAACTGAACGATTTCCCTTCCCGCCCAACTCCTGCTGCTTCTCTCCATTCAGCATGCACGTCGTGGCTTCCCCTTCCTCGAGCGGCTGCGCTCGCCCTTGGGGGAGGAGGGCTTTCCACGCTTCTGGCGGAAAAGCATCTGGTTGAACCTGACCAGCAGAACCGCCGCGAGGCATTCTTCAAACGAGTAGTACGGCAGCTCTTCATAGGGGTCGTATTTCCTGGTGAACCGCAGTCGCAATGATAGATCTGTGTAGTTGTGGTTCGCCGGCAGCGCATAAACATGCCATATCGTAGAACTCGATATGGCCCGCTTCCTCGCCCGCCGCAAGTTCTTGTTGGTCTTCGACGCCGGGAAGCCGGTGAATGGCCGACGACCACGCTTCCCCAGCTTACCCCACTTCAGCTTCATAGCCCTTACCTCAGACAGAGCCGGTGAGCATCTAGACCTTGGGGAAACCCTCCTCCCCGCCTGCAACGCCCCCGCCGAGAACGCCAACTTGGGGAAGCTCATGACAGCTGCTATTGGCACCTGCACACCGGCTTTGACAAGGCAAGTCATTGCCTGCCGGATGGGGGCTTGATATTGGAGCGTCGGCGGCGGTGGTGCCATGAGCTACGGCGAGCTTAGGGTTGGGACTGTGAAGTGTTGAGTGAGACAGGGGAGGAAGACGCGTAGCAGCCTTAATCTGCCCCGTGCCCAAAAAAAATAACAGTTGTCCATGTTGATCTACTTAGGCTTTTACTTCATTTTTCTGGGTCCACTGTCAGTTAGACTGGGATTGCTTTATGGGGTAAAGTACTAGATACCTCTACCCCTGGCGACCTCAACCCTAAATCACATTTCCATTTCCAGTCTCCTTCCTCCCAAACCAGCGGCTGCTGGGGGTTGGCCGCCCTGCCCACAGCGACTGCTCGAACCAACGCCGGCCGGGTGGTGGCGTTCGACCTCCACGGCGTCCTGCACGCAGGAATCCCTTCTCAAGGTAAGTGTAGGGTTTTCCTGCCCAATGCTCAGATCTAGTACTAGTTCAAGGGGCGGCACTAGTTGCTATGTATGTTGCCCAAACTTGCATGCCCTGCCAAAACATTGGTTACCTATTGTATTTTAGTCTTTGTTCGGTTCGGTTTGTTGCCAAAATATTTAAAATGATTGAATGGGTGCTCTTATTCCAGTTTAAATTGTGTTGTATATCGGACACAACATTGCTCCATTATGCTAAAAGGGGAAATCTAGGACATGCTCTTGGTGGAGCTTTTAAAGGGGAGTCATGGTATGTGATGTAGTATCTTGGAAAAATAGCAAACATTGCTCCAGTTTAAATTGTGTTGTATCTCGGACACAACATTGCTCCACTGTTGGAAGCTATGCAATGCTACTGGATATATTGACATGTTCTTGTTGAGATGAATTTTAAATGATAATTGAAAGCTATGTCATGCTCTTGGTGATTTCTATATCAAATATTGCATTCCACATCATGTTTTTTGGTGATTTTTAATTTGTTATTTAGACGAAGAATATAGATGTGATGGGTTATGGGGTGACGGCACCGTGAGTTTGACCTAGAATTCAAAGTTGAGCAAAGGAAATAAAAATAAAATCAAATAATTGGAAAACCAGCGCATGGAGTCATGGTATGTGATGTAGTATCTTGGAAAAATAGCAAACAGGGCATGCCAAGGATTCATAGGCACACTCTTCACAAATTTGGCATGCTTTTGGGAGCTTACGGCACCGTTAGTTTGACCAAGTTTTTCCACATGCTTTTGAAATGGAGGTCAGTTTCCAATGATCATACATAGTTAGGACATGCTCGTGGTGGAGCTTTTTAATTGCTATTGGAAGCTATGTAAAGCTATTGGGTTTAAAATGATGTTCTAGTTTACATATTATAATTGAAAGCTTAACCATGCTATTGGTTATTTCTATATCAAATGTGAGTTTGACCTAGATTTCAAAAGTGAGCAAAAGAAATACAAATAAAATCGAAAAATTGGAGTACATTTTCCAAGCAAGCTCATCCAACATTTTTCCATACATAATCATCCACCTAATTATTAAGGTTAAGACGATCAACATGGCTATTGTAGCCCTTTAGCTTCCAGAATCTCCTAGCTATCTCAAAGCCTAGGCGAGCGTCTAAAGCGGCATATTTTAGTTGGTTGAAGCTCAATGGAACTTTTTCCCAACCAAAAATTAGTTCATCTTCTTCATCATCATCTTCTTCTTCTTCTCCCTTCTTCTTGTACTTCTTCTCCTTCTTCTTCTTGTCCTTCTTCTTCTTGTCGTTGTCCCTCTTCTTCTTCTCAAGATGTGTCCCAATAGTAGCATTGGCCAAATCATAGAGACTCGGCGTTAGCTTGCTAGTGGGGTTTGGGACAACTTGTTGAAGATCATACGCGGACGGAATAACAATTCCGTATGGCCTTAGCTTGCGCAGATCGTTGTTGATAGCCGCACCACAAAACTTGATGGTGGTGTCCTTCAAGAAGTCCTTGAGTAGTTGCGGCACGCCATTGGCCTTGCAAATTTGAAAGACCAATATCTCGGACGCCACCGAGAGTTGAAGGACGGCGGCACGTTGAGGGCGCGCGTGAGTGGTGAACTCACAGTCCAAGCCCACGCACTTGACCGGTGCGTCGTCGAGGTACCGGCGCTTGACCAAGCGGATCCACTTCTCCACCCTCGAAGCACGGAGAGTCTCCGTGATGGTGAAGTTCATCTCTCCGATGACCACGTAGTAGATCCGAGTCCGGGGCCAAAGTTGCTCCTCCATTATCGTCGAGGGAGAGAGAGCTCGCGGGCGCCGGCTATATGTGGTGATGTGTGCGCGAGGTTTTGGGGAAGAAGAGGCTAGGGACATGTTTTGGGGGGAGAAGATGATCAAATATGAGTGCTTTATATAGTGAAAGAGGGAAGATGAGAGGAGCACGCCGGCGTTGATGTGAATGCACGCGAGTTTCAAGGTCGCCGGCGCCGGTTCCCGATAACAGCGCGCGACTACGAAGCGTCGTCGCTCGGAATGTCGATCGATATCCGAAGCGTCGTCGATCGATAACTGGCGCTAAGTGGTCGGTTCGATTGAACGGGTCATTGGTCCCACATTTTCAAATGAACCGGGACTGATGGACCCTTTAGCCGCGGATCGAATTTAGTTCGGGACAAATGGGACGAATGGAAGCCCGTTTTTCCACTAGTGATATAGTTAGGACATGATCTTGGTGGAGCTTTTAAATTGCTCATGTTCCTGTTTTAAAATGATAATGAACTGTCCCTCACACAATTACAGGTTACAATGCAACGTCATGAAGCATGCTACGACTGTCCCTCTGACGATGAGAACTGTGTGATTGGGCACAGTCCCAGGACTTACCAGTACCACACCCATCTAGGACCGGCGCTGACAGATGAAGGTAATAACTTATACATGTCTGGTTATAGAATTTGAGAGATAGGACATATATCTCATTCATGAAATAATTCATGTAGGTCCCATCGTTAGGGGTATAAAAGGGGGGGCTCTTGACCTAGCACCTTGGGAGCTAAATAACATCGTTTACGGAAATGATGTACCAATGTCTTATGTAAGGATTGGCCTTCTCAAATTGCTCTCACGAAGGCTTGATAGTGATAATCCGGTGATCCCTTTGTATGTCTGCTCTGTCAAGAAGTCTCTGACAGCTAAAGGGAAGTCAAAGATGGTAAGATTTCATTGTGCATAGTGAATACTAACGTGTTTGCTCAACTGCATGACACCCTAGTATCTATACTATCATACCAGGTATTTTCGAAGCCGTACAGCCAGCTCTATCTCAAGCAGTACCTGGAAGCAGGAGATATTATGGTGCCAGCCTGCGCCGATGACCCGTATGCACCTGAAGGTGAAACTGAGCAGGATGTGCATTACGTCAAGCTTCGGATGGGCAACGATGGTCGTGCCCAGATTACAACTAACTGGAGTACGCTTGTGACCACCTCACGCATGTCTGTTGATGACATGGCTGTGTTCGAGCTTGAACCAGATGAGGAAGTACTGTTGATCCATCTGATGAGTAATGTGCCGATAGGTAAGCCAGTTAAGTGATAACTTGAACTACTAATCTGGTGGTGTATGCATCTGCACCAACTCAACTTGTATGCCAGATATTAAGGCTTTGTATGCCAGATATTAAGGGTTTAGTACTAATTCTGATCGGCTGGTTTATGCTATATATTAAGGCTTGAGTTGTAAAACTTGTATGACATGTCATTCTATATGCTATTACGCTGTGCATTCTCTTATCTAGATTTTGGATGCCATCTATCTAGTCCGTCTAGCCGCTGGACCAGACAATTTTGTTTCCGTTTGAATACAACTAAGCTTAATTTAAAGACATATTGACCATCAGTGCATCACAGAAAGCACAACACGTTGCAATCAGTTAATACAAACAATTCAATTCACAAAATCATGTACGAGTTAAGGCACTTCATCATAACAAGATGGTTTTAGTAAATAGAGTATAAGCATGCAGAGAAGAATGTAAGTAATCATAGCCTGCGCAATATATTTGCATATAGTTTAGACTACCAGGTGACACAATAATATAATAACATAATTAACTAACTGATAGCAACTGCGCAACATATATATGCTACATTTTTTCAACATGGACAGACATAGCCTCCTGCCCCACATTCAAGAAGGTGAAGATGCACATATTCCCTTCTTCTATCGACGCTTTCTGGAGAACCTTAGGCCAGTTTGCTGTCATCTGGGCAACACCACTGCCCTGATGGGTGAAGCTTACATTATAGAAACCATCTTGCCCACCGCAATATGTTGGAATGGTGCATGGAAGATAGCGGGCGAGGTGGGCATTGCTGTACTTTGCTGAAAAGTACTGGAGTACAAGAATACAGTCAGTTTTTTAACACAGATTCATATGCATAAGAAGATTAAAAGAGTCTAGCAGATTACCATTTTTGCCTTCCCACGAAGGACATGTGACTTCTTCATCTCACAGATATAGTATGGAACTGTTGGCCTCAGTTTAGCAACCATTGCATTGAGATCGGCAATCTGGTGACCAGTGAGATTGATATTGCTTGCAAACACACAGTGCTTGTCAAATTCCAAGTCACCAGTTATCTTGGGACCTAGAAAGAAATGCACTACTTAGTGATCTTTATCTCCATAAGAATGTATTAAAAGATCATCAGACCCATGTTAGTCAGATTCACACCTCTGCGAATGACGATAGTCTCAGGCGCTCTTGTAGGGCCACGATAGGATGAGAGTGGGCCCGATGTGATTCTACATAACTTGACTGGCTCACTATCACTATCACTATCTGGATCAGGTCCTTGATATGAAGAGACAGAGAAATCACTATTGGTTGTGCCTTTCTTGCATTTCTTGATAGCATAAGCATACTCGATGTTATTTTGCTTGAAATATTCGACAGAACGGTTCTTCGGGGTAGTACCAGCATGAGCCTAAAAATAGAGATTGTGCTTATTACAATGTTGTGTAGCACCTAAAAACACAATTGCCAGAAATAGAAATTTGTATAACATGCACCTTAGTGGCGATATGATCAATCGTTGGGTCCATCTGGAGACTTGCAAGCTTTTCTGAAAGAAATGGGCACATATTTAGTGCAGGCATCTATTTCTTTGGAATAATAAACTATGCTATAATTAGCAGTATGTGCTACTACAATTTGCAATGACAGTACGTCATTCCATATCCAGTATGAAGTGAAATGTACTACCATATCCAGCGACAACTACCCAATAGAGTGCGTACAGAGGTTCCCCAGCCGTGCCGCCCATCCCAAAATTTAAACTCGACATAATTCAGCATACTACATGAATTTCATTGAAATTTTGATGGTTTTTACAAAATACAGCGAAATATGAAATAGACTAAAAGAGGTGGTCATCATCGGAGTCCTCGCCGGCGGCGTAGTTCACCGATGCGGCCGATGGTGCTGGCGGTGAATCGTTGGACGGCCCAGCTCCGTCATCGGACAGGCGGCCGGAAACCATCCCGCGGCGGCGACGGTTCTCCTCCTCCGCGCGCTGGCTGCGGTCGCGCTCGGCCTCCTCGAGGGATGAGATGAAGGTGCGGCGCTCCTGCGCTCGCTGCGCCGATGCGTTGAAGGAGGGGAGAGGGTACTGATGCTCGCGGCGCTGGCGCTCCGCCGCCACCTTCGCGAGCCCTACGGCCACGTCCGCCCGGAAGAGGCGTCTCTCATCCTCCGCCATCGCAGCCCTCGCCGCTTCGATGTTGCGGCAGTGGACGTCGGCGCGGGCGGCAGTATGGTCCTCCGCCAGCCTTGCCGCTGCCGCCCTCCTCTCGGCGGCCATGAGCTCCTGCGCCGCCCGGTCGCGGCGCTGTGTCTCGAACGACGCTACGATCGCTCTCTGTTCCGCAGCGGCCTCCTCCGCCTCCGCGTCCATCGGCAGCTCGGCGAGGAACTCCTCGTCATCGGAGTCCTCCTCCTCCTCGCCCTGCGGCGGAGCTGGGTCCTGCGGTGGCGGCGATGGCGGCGGCGGTGCTGGTGGCGCGCCGGAACCACCTCGAGGGAGCATGGCGTAGGTTGTCAAGAGACGGCGAGGCATTTTCTACCGGCAGTTGGAGGATGTGAACCTACCGTCGAGGCGACGAGGTATTTATAGCCGGGAACGGGGCTGGAAAATGAAGGAGAAGGGGCGGGAAGCGCGCGATATGGCATTCATTTCCCGCCGACGTGTGCTGCGACGCAACGGCTCGCTGCCCCGCCATTACTGGGCGCGGGAGACGAGACGAGTGGAGACGACGAAGCGACGGTCGTGCCGCTGACAGTGGGCCACGCATTACTGGGCGAGTGGAGATGCTCGTAGATCTATTACGCGACGGAGCGAAGAAAAAAAGGGAGGCGACTTAAAATCACCGTACGTGCTCGAGGCCCACCGTCGGCGATCTAGGAAGAACGCCGGCAAGGTTCACTTGGAAGCGAGAGGAGAGCGGACGATCTTCTCCGGGGACTAGGAATCGAGCGGCACTTACCAGCCTACCTGCAGCGGAGGAGAGAGGACGGTCTTCTCCGGGGACAGGATTACGGCGCCGCGCAGGGGATTTCGTCGCCGGAGCTGCTAGGGGACGGTTTTCTGCAGCGCTCGCGAGAGGATTTGGGAGAAATGATGGTAACAGTGGGGCCAGGGGAGTGGAGGCAAGGCAAGAGGGAAGGAGATCCCCTTATTACGTGCCCAGCTCTGCAGTTCAGTGGCTGACAGGTGGGCCCTGCCAGGCGTAGGACCCACATGTCAGTGAAATAAAGTCAGGGGCATGGCAGGGTGGGCGAGGAGGCCACGTTGCCACGCGGCAGCTAACCAGATGGCGGCGGCGGCGGCTGACTCGTTGCAACAGCTGTGTCGATGACGAGTGGGTCCACGAGCGTGGCAGAATAGAACATAAGACTTATTCTTAAAAAACAGAAAATACATAATCATAGGGGAGTTTTCACGAAAAAGCATTAAAATTAGACCTCAAACAGTAGAATTTTATATAAGTAAATAAAATTTTAAAACAATAATTATTCTAACAGTACAGGAGCTATATCTTGACGACATGGTGTTGATCCATGGGGTCAGTGGGAATAATCGGTAAAATTGTTTGCACCATACAGAAGGTCACACGTGCACCAACACGAGAATCAAACCATCTAATTTAGTAAACAAATGCAGTGTGCACCAACATGAGAATTCAGATAACATGGGCACCAGTAATGCAACAGCAAAGTCCACATACATTAACATAGTCTTAAACATCTGGGTATGATTGCCCAGATTCCACCATACATAATAAAAACATAGTCTTCAAACATCACACAGTTTTACTCTCCAGGGGGACAACACATACTTAAACTAATATTTTGGAAACAGAACATGAGGGCCAACAGCAGGACCGATAACCGGGATGAGGCCAGTCTTGACGAACTTTTCGAGGAATCTGCCATAGGCGGCATGCTTCGCCATGGTGTGGCCCTTGTGCTTCTGCTTGCTGCCTACGGCAACGCCATTCGCGTGCTGGATCAAGCTCTCTAAGTTCTTGCTCACGACCTTGCCGCAGAATGGACAAGTTAGCTCCCTGTACCTGGTCCGGAAAGGGATCTGCCCACTCTTGAGCCGCTTAAGAACATAGCGGCTCTTGCGGTCCCTGTCGTCCTTGTCGTGGCCCATGTCGTCAGAGTCGTCCTGTGAATTTTGAAATACATAAGAAGTGAGAACAACAGGAGCACAACAAAGATCAAAGGAAATAAGCTGTAAAAAAATAACAATGCTGTCAAAATGATTCTAAATTGTTGCGGTGATAGTACTATCAGAGGCTAGTAATGTTGTGTGACCAATATTTGATGAATTGAGGACACACTATGGAATCATCACATTAATAAGCGCAGCAAATTAGGAAAATGTTAATTATAAATTCCATGCATCAGATCAATCATTTTTTCCCAAATAAAAATCTTGTTATCATAGTCTCTACAATCAAATTAGAGTCAGATCACAATGTGAACAGTACGACGAACAGAGGGGACTACATTATGACATTCAAAATGTAATCTGATAACTACTAACTGATAGATATCATATGAGCAATAACAATATGAACAGTACGATGAACAGAGGGGATCGATCAGAACAGCTCAGAACCTCGGTGCTATCGTCGGAGGCCTCCTCCTTGAACGGTACTGCTTCTTTGCGGCCTTCTTCAAACAAGTACTCGATGGGGGGCCTGGGGAATTCAGAAAAAATCAAAAAAATGGAAAAACACAGCATGGAGTCATGGTGAGTGATGCACCACCTAGGAAAAATACCAAACATGCCATCCCAAGGGTTCACATGTGGACTCTCTCACAGAGAGGTGCTTCCAGGCAGGAGTTCTCTTGGTCTTCCTTGGCAGATGACCATGGTTTGTGCAAGTTCCACAGCAAACTTTGGAACCATGGTCCCATTTTTGGTGGAGATGTGCATATTTGCATTCCCAACCACTTTTGCAACTAGTGTTATTCCATTTTCCACATAAAAAATGCATTTCCCATTTTCCGGGTGCTCGGAGGGGTCGAAACAGGTGCTTTTTTGTGAAGGGGCCACCAAGGGCATTGTGCAGAACATCACCACTCTATTTTTCATGGGTGGGGGACCTTCCAAGGGTGCCACATCCAGGAGTCTAGGAATTATCTGGGCCTGCTGCCATATAATGAATTATTTTTGCCCTAAATCCTTTTTAATCCAATTTTGCACTGGGGCTACAAGAAATGCACACCAGAAAATTGGGGAAAAATACAGGGAGGTCCCCTGGGGGTGTGGGACCCTAGAACCAAGACCAATACATGGTTCCCACCCCACCTGGCAGACATCGATGGCACCGCCGAGTCTGACCTAGATCTCGGAGGGGGGCCTGGGGAATTCAGAAAAAATCAAAAAAATGGAAAAACACAGCATGGAGTCATGGTGAGTGATGCACCACCTAGGAAAAATACCAAACATGCCATCCCAAGGGTTCACATGTGGACTCTCTTACAGAGAGGGGCTTCCAGGCAGGAGTTCTCTTGGTCTTCCTTGGCAGATGACCATGGTTTGTGCAAGTTCCACAGCAAACTTTGGAACCATGGTCCCATTTTTGGTGGAGATGTGCATATTTGCATTCCCAACCACTTTTGCAACTAGTGTTATTCCATTTTCCACATAAAAAATGCATTTCCCATTTTCCGGGTGCTCGGAGGGGTCGAAACAGGTGCTTTTTTGTGAAGGGGCCACCAAGGGCAGTGTGCAGAACATCACCACTCTATTTTTCATGGGTGGGGGACCTTCCAAGGGTGCCACATCCAGGAGTCTAGGAATTATCTGGGCCTGCTGCCATATAATGAATTATTTTTGCCCTAAATCCTTTTTAATCCAATTTTGCACTGGGGCTTAAAGAAATGCACACCAGGAAAATTGGGGAAAAATACAGGGAGGTCCCCTGGGGGTGTGGGACCCTAGAACCAAGACCAATACATGGTTCCCACCCCACCTGGCAGACATCGATGGCACCGCCGAGTCTGACCTAGATCTCGGAGGGGGGCCTGGGGAATTCAGAAAAAATCAAAAAAAATGGAAAAGCACAGCATGGAGTCACGGTGAGTGATGCACCACCTAGGAAAAATACCAAACATGCCATCCCAAGGGTTCACATGTGGACTCTCTCACAGAGAGGTGCTTCCAGGCAGGAGTTCTCTTGGTCTTCCTTGGCAGATGACCATGGTTTGTGCAAGTTCCACAGCAAACTTTGGAACCATGGTCCCATTTTTGGTGGAGATGTGCATATTTGCATTCCCAACCACTTTTGCAACTAGTGTTATTCCATTTTCCACATAAAAAATGCATTTCCCATTTTCTGGGTGCCCGGAGGGGTCGAAACAGGTGCTTTTTGTGAAGGGGCCACCAAGGGCAGTGTGCAGAACATCACCACTCTATTTTTCATGGGTGGGGGACCTTCCAGGGGTGCCACATCCAGGAGTCTAGGAATTATCTGGGCCTGCTGCCATATAATGAATTATTTTTTCCCTAAATCCTTTTTAATCCAATTTTGCACTGGGGCTACAAGAAATGCACACCAGGAAAATTGGGGAAAAATACAGGGAGGTCCCCTGGGGATGTGGGACCCTAGAACCAAGACCAATACACAGTTCCCACCCCACCTGGCAGACATCGATGGCACCGCCGAGTCTGACCTAGATCTCGGAGGGGGGCCTGGGAAATTTAGAAAAAATCAAAAAAATGGAAAAACACAGCATGTAGTCATGGTGAGTGATGCACCACCTAGGAAAAATACCAAACATGCCATCCCAAGTGTTCACATGTGGACTCTCTCACAGAGAGGTGCTTCCAGGCAGGAGTTCTCTTGGTCTTCCTTGGCAGATGACCATGGTTTGTGCAAGTTCCACAGCAAACTTTGGAACCATGGTCCCATTTTTGGTGGAGATGTGCATATTTGCATTCCCAACTACTTTTGCAACTAGTGTTATTCCATTTTCCACATAAAAAATGCATTTCCCATTTTCCGGGTGCTCGGAGGGGTCGAAACAGGTGCTTTTTTGTGAAGGGGCCACCAAGGGCAGTGTGCAGAACATCACCACTCTATTTTTCATGGGTGGGGGACCTTCCAGGGGTGCCACATCCAGGAGTCTAGGAATTATCTGGGCCTGCTGCCATATAATGAATTATTTTTGCCCTAAATCCTTTTTAATCCAATTTTGCACTGGGGCTTAAAGAAATGCACACCAGGAAAATTGGGGAAAAATACAGGGAGGTCCCCTGGGGGTGTGGGACCCTAGAACCAAGACCAATACATGGTTCCCACCCCACCTGGCAGACATCGATGGCACCGCCGAGTCTGACCTAGATCTCGGAGGGGGGCCTGGGGAATTCAGAAAAAATCAAAAAAAATGGAAAAGCACAGCATGGAGTCACGGTGAGTGATGCACCACCTAGGAAAAATACCAAACATGCCATCCCAAGGGTTCACATGTGGACTCTCTCACAGAGAGGTGCTTCCAGGCAGGAGTTCTCTTGGTCTTCCTTGGCAGATGACCATGGTTTGTGCAAGTTCCACAGCAAACTTTGGAACCATGGTCCCATTTTTGGTGGAGATGTGCATATTTGCATTCCCAACCACTTTTGCAACTAGTGTTATTCCATTTTCCACATAAAAAATGCATTTCCCATTTTCTGGGTGCCCGGAGGGGTCGAAACAGGTGCTTTTTGTGAAGGGGCCACCAAGGGCAGTGTGCAGAACATCACCACTCTATTTTTCATGGGTGGGGGACCTTCCAGGGGTGCCACATCCAGGAGTCTAGGAATTATCTGGGCCTGCTGCCATATAATGAATTATTTTTGCCCTAAATCCTTTTTAATCCAATTTTGCACTGGGGCTACAAGAAATGCACACCAGGAAAATTGGGGAAAAATACAGGGAGGTCCCCTGGGGATGTGGGACCCTAGAACCAAGACCAATACACAGTTCCCACCCCACCTGGCAGACATCGATGGCACCGCCGAGTCTGACCTAGATCTCGGAGGGGGGCCTGGGAAATTTAGAAAAAATCAAAAAAATGGAAAAACACAGCATGTAGTCATGGTGAGTGATGCACCACCTAGGAAAAATACCAAACATGCCATCCCAAGTGTTCACATGTGGACTCTCTCACAGAGAGGTGCTTCCAGGCAGGAGTTCTCTTGGTCTTCCTTGGCAGATGACCATGGTTTGTGCAAGTTCCACAGCAAACTTTGGAACCATGGTCCCATTTTTGGTGGAGATGTGCATATTTGCATTCCCAACTACTTTTGCAACTAGTGTTATTCCATTTTCCACATAAAAAATGCATTTCCCATTTTCCGGGTGCCCGGAGGGGTCGAAACAGGTGCTTTTTTGTGAAGGGGCCACCAAGGGCAGTGTGCAGAACATCACCACTCTATTTTTCATGGGTGGGGGACCTTCCAGGGGTGCCACATCCAGGAGTCTAGGAATTATCTGGGCCTGCTGCCATATAATGAATTATTTTTGCCCTAAATCCTTTTAATCCAATTTTGCACTGGGGCTTAAAGAAATGCACACCAGGAAAATTGGGGAAAAATACAGGGAGGTCCCCTGGGGGTGTGGGACCCTAGAACCAAGACCAATACATGGTTCCCACCCCACCTGGCAGACATCGATGGCACCGCCGAGTCTGACCTAGATCTCGGAGGGGGGCCTGGGGAATTCAGAAAAAATCAAAAAAATAGAAAAACACAGCATGGAGTCATGGTGAGTGATGCACCACCTAGGAAAAATACCAAACATGCCATCCCAAGGGTTCACATGTGGACTCTCTCACAGAGAGGTGCTTCCAGGCAGGAGTTCTCTTGGTCTTCCTTGGCAGATGACCACGGTTTGTGCAAGTTCCACAGCAAACTTTGGAACCATGGTCCCATTTTTGGTGGAGATGCGCATATTTGCATTCCCAACCACTTTTGCAACTAGTGTTATTCCATTTTCCACATAAAATATGCATTTCCCATTTTCCGGGTGCCCGGAGGGGTCGAAACAGGTGCTTTTTTGTGAAGGGGCCACCAAGGGCAGTGTGCAGAACATCACCACTCTATTTTTCATGGGTGGGGGACCTTCCAGGGGTGCCACATCCAGGAGTCTAGGAATTATCTGGGCCTGCTGCCATATAATGAATTATTTTTGCCCTAAATCCTTTTTAATCCAATTTTGCACTGGGGCTACAAGAAATGCACACCAGGAAAATTGGGGAAAAATACAGGGAGGTCCCCTGGGGGTGTGGGACCCTAGAACCAAGACCAATACACAGTTCCCACCCCACCTGGCAGACATCGATGGCACCGCCGAGTCTGACCTAGATCTCGGAGGGGGGCCTGGGAAATTTAGGAAAAATCAAAAAAATGGAAAAACACAGCATGTAGTCATGGTGAGTGATGCACCACCTAGGAAAAATACCAAACATGCCATCCCAAGGGTTCACATGTGGACTCTCTCATAGAGAGGTGCTTCCAGGCAGGAGTTCTCTTGGTCTTCCTTGGCAGATGACCATGGTTTGTGCAAGTTCCACAGCAAACTTTGGAACCATGGTCCCATTTTTGGTGGAGATGTGCATATTTGCATTCCCAACCACTTTTGCAACTAGTGTTATTCCATTTTCCACATAAAAAATGCATTTCCCATTTTCCGGGCGCCCGGAGGGGTCGAAACAGGTGCTTTTTTGTGAAGGGGCCACCAAGGGCAGTGTGCAGAACATCACCACTCTATTTTTCATGGGTGGGGGACCTTCCAGGGGTGCCACATCCAGGAGTCTAGGAATTATCAGGGCCTGCTGCCATATAATGAATTATTTTTGCCCTAAATCCTTTTTAATCCAATTTTGCACTGGGGCTACAAAAAATGCACACCAGGAAAATTGGGGAAAAATACAGGGAGGTCCCCTGGGGGTGTGGGACCCTAGAACCAAGACCAATACACAGTTCCCACCCTACCTGGCAGACATCGATGGCACCGCCGAGTCTGACCTAGATCTCGGAGGGGGGCCTGGGAAATTTAGAAAAAATCAAAAAAATGGAAAAACACAGCATGTAGTCATGGTGAGTGATGCACCACCTAGGAAAAATACCAAACATGCCATCCCAAGGGTTCACATGTGGACTCTCTCACAGAGAGGTGCTTCCAGGCAGGAGTTCTCTTGGTCTTCCTTGGCAGATGACCATGGTTTGTGCAAGTTCCACAGCAAACTTTGGAACCATGGTCCCATTTTTGGTGGAGATGTGCATATTTGCATTCCCAACCACTTTTGCAACTAGTGTTATTCCATTTTCCACATAAAAAATGCATTTCCCATTTTCCGGGTGCCCGGAGGGGTCGAAACAGGTGTTTTTGTGAAGGGGCCACCAAGGGCAGTGTGCAGAACATCACCACTCTATTTTTCATGGGTGGGGGACCTTCCAGGGGTGCCACATCCAGGAGTCTAGGAATTATCTGGGCCTGCTGCCATATAATGAATTATTTTTGCCCTAAATCCTTTTTAATCCAATTTTGCACTGGGGCTACAGGAAATGCACACCAGGAAAATTGGGGAAAAATACAGGGAGGTCCCCTGGGGGTGTGGGACCCTAGAACCAAGACCAATACATGGTTCCCACCCCACCTGGCAGACATCGATGGCACCGCCGAGTCTGACCTAGATCTCGGAGGGGGGCCTGGGAAATTTAGGAAAAATCAAAAAAATGGAAAAACACAGCATGTAGTCATGGTGAGTGATGCACCACCTAGGAAAAATACCAAACATGCCATCCCAAGGGTTCACATGTGGACTCTCTCACAGAGAGGTGCTTCCAGGCAGGAGTTCTCTTGGTCTTCCTTGGCAGATGACCATGGTTTGTGCAAGTTCCACAACAAACTTTGGAACCATGGTCCCATTTTTGGTGGAGATGTGCATATTTGCATTCCCAACCACTTTTGCAACTAGTGTTATTCCATTTTCCACATAAAAATGCATTTCCCATTTTCCGGGTGCCCGGAGGGGTCGAAACAGGTGCTTTTTGTGAAGGGGCCACCAAGGGCAGTGTGCAGAACATCACCACTCTATTTTTCATGGGTGGGGGACCTTCCAGGGGTGCCACATCCAGGAGTTTAGGAATTATCTGGGCCTGCTGCCATATAATGAATTATTTTTGCCCTAAATCCTTTTTAATCCAATTTTGCACTGGGGCTACAAGAAATGCACACCAGGAAAATTGGGGAAAAATACAGGGAGGTCCCCTGGGGGTGTGGGACCCTAGAACCAAGACCAATACATAGTTCCCACCCTACCTGGCAGACATCGATGGCACCGCCGAGTCTGACCTAGATCTCGGAGGGGGGCCTGGGAAATTTAGGAAAAATCAAAAAAATGGAAAAACACAGCATGTAGTCATGGTGAGTGATGCACCACCTAGGAAAAATACCAAACATGCCATCCCAAGGGTTCACATGTGGACTCTCTCACAGAGAGGTGCTTCCAGGCAGGAGTTCTCTTGGTCTTCCTTGGCAGATGACCATGGTTTGTGCAAGTTCCACAGCAAACTTTGGAACCATGGTCCCATTTTTGGTGGAGATGTGCATATTTGCATTCCCAACCACTTTTGCAACTAGTGTTATTCCATTTTCCACATAAAAAATGCATTTCCCATTTTCCGGGTGCCCGGAGGGGTCGAAACAGGTGTTTTTGTGAAGGGGCCACCAAGGGCAGTGTGCAGAACATCACCACTCTATTTTTCATGGGTGGGGGACCTTCCAGGGGTGCCACATCCAGGAGTCTAGGAATTATCTGGGCCTGCTGCCATATAATGAATTATTTTTGCCCTAAATCCTTTTTAATCCAATTTTGCACTGGGGCTACAGGAAATGCACACCAGGAAAATTGGGGAAAAATACAGGGAGGTCCCCTGGGGGTGTGGGACCCTAGAACCAAGACCAATACATGGTTCCCACCCCACCTGGCAGACATCGATGGCACCGCCGAGTCTGACCTAGATCTCGGAGGGGGGCCTGGGGAATTCAGAAAAAATCAAAAAAATAGAAAAACACAGCATGGAGTCATGGTGAGTGATGCACCACCTAGGAAAAATACCAAACATGCCATCCCAAGGGTTCACATGTGGACTCTCTCACAGAGAGGTGCTTCCAGGCAGGAGTTCTCTTGGTCTTCCTTGGCAGATGACCATGGTTTGTGCAAGTTCCACAGCAAACTTTGGAACCATGGTCCCATTTTTGGTGGAGATGTGCATATTTGCATTCCCAACCACTTTTGCAACTAGTGTTATTCCATTTTCCACATAAAAAATGCATTTCCCATTTGCCGGGTGCCCGGAGGGGTCGAAACAGGTGCTTTTTTGTGAAGGGGCCACCAAGGGCATTGTGCAGAACATCACCACTCTATTTTTCATGGGTGGGGGACCTTCCAGGGGTGCCACATCCAGGAGTCTAGGAATTATCTGGGCCTGCTGCCATATAATGAATTATTTTTGCCCTAAATCCTTTTTAATCCAATTTTGCACTGGGGCTACAAGAAATGCACACCAGGAAAATTGGGGAAAAATACAGGGAGGTCCCCTGGGGGTGTGGGACCCTAGAACCAAGACCAATACATGGTTCCCACCCCACCTGGCAGACATCGATGGCACCGCCGAGTCTGACCTAGATCTCGGAGGGGGGCCTGGGGAATTCAGAAAAAATCAAAAAAATGGAAAAACACAGCATGGAGTCATGGTGAGTGATGCACCACCTAGGAAAAATACCAAACATGCCATCCCAAGGGTTCACATGTGGACTCTCTCACAGAGAGGTGCTTCCAGGCAGGAGTTCTCTTGGTCTTCCTTGGCAGATGACCATGGTTTGTGCAAGTTCCACAACAAACTTTGGAACCATGGTCCCATTTTTGGTGGAGATGTGCATATTTGCATTCCCAACCACTTTTGCAACTAGTGTTATTCCATTTTCCACATAAAAAATGCATTTCCCATTTTCCGGGTGCCCGGAGGGGTCGAAACAGGTGCTTTTTGTGAAGGGGCCACCAAGGGCAGTGTGCAGAACATCACCACTCTATTTTTCATGGGTGGGGGACCTTCCAGGGGTGCCACATCCAGGAGTTTAGGAATTATCTGGGCCTGCTGCCATATAATGAATTATTTTTGCCCTAAATCCTTTTTAATCCAATTTTGCACTGGGGCTACAAGAAATGCACACCAGGAAAATTGGGAAAAAATACAAGGAGGTCCCCTGGGGGTGTGGGACCCTAGAACCAAGACCAATACACGGTTCCCACCCCACCTGGCAGACATCGATGGCACCTCCGAGTCTGACCTAGATCTCTGAGGGGGGCCTGGGGAATTCAGAAAAAATCAAAAAAATGGAAAAACACAGCATGGAGTCATGGTGAGTGATGCACCACCTAGGAAAAATACCAAACATGCCATCCCAAGGGTTCACATGTGGACTCTCTCACAGAGAGGTGCTTCCAGGCAGGAGTTCTCTTGGTCTTCCTTGGCAGATGACCATGGTTTGTGCAAGTTCCACAGCAAACTTTGGAACCATGGTCCCATTTTTGGTGGAGATGTGCATATTTGCATTCCCAACCACTTTTGCAACTAGTGTTATTCCATTTTCCACATAAAAAATGCATTTCCCATTTTCCGGGTGCCCGGAGGGGTCGAAACAGGTGCTTTTTGTGAAGGGGCCACCAAGGGCAGTGTGCAGAACATCACCACTCTATTTTTCATGGGTGGGGGACCTTCCAGGGGTGCCACATCCAGGAGTCTAGGAATTATCTGGGCCTGCTGCCATATAATGAATTATTTTTGCCCTAAATCCTTTTTAATCCAATTTTGCACTGGGGCTACAAGAAATGCACACCAGGAAAATTGGGAAAAAATACAAGGAGGTCCCCTGGGGGTGTGGGACCCTAGAACCAAGACCAATACACGGTTCCCACCCCACCTGGCAGACATCGATGGCACCGCCGAGTCTGACCTAGATCTCGGAGGGGGGCCTGGGGAATTCAGAAAAAATCAAAAAAAATGGAAAAACACAGCATGGAGTCATGGTGAGTGATGCACCACCTAGGAAAAATACCAAACATGCCATCCCAAGGGTTCACATGTGGACTCTCTCACAGAGAGGTGCTTCCAGGCAGGAGTTCTCTTGGTCTTCCTTGGCAGATGACCATGGTTTGTGCAAGTTCCACAGCAAACTTTGGAACCATGGTCCCATTTTTGGTGGAGATGTGCATATTTGCATTCCCAACCACTTTTGCAACTAGTGTTATTCCATTTTCCACATAAAAAATGCATTTCCCATTTTCCGGGTGCCCGGAGGGGTCGAAACAGGTGCTTTTTTGTGAAGGGGCCACCAAGGGAAGTGTGCAGAACATCACCACTCTATTTTTCATGGGTGGGGGACCTTCCAGGGGTGCCACATCCAGGAGTCTAGGAATTATCTGGGCCTGCTGCCATATAATGAATTATTTTTGCCCTAAATCCTTTTTAATCCAATTTTGCACTGGGGCTACAAGAAATGCACACCAGGAAAATTGGGAAAAAATACAAGGAGGTCCCCTGGGGGTGTGGGACCCTAGAACCAAGACCAATACACGGTTCCCACCCCACCTGGCAGACATCGATGGAACCACCGAGTCTGACCTAGATCTCGGAGGGGGGCCTGGGGAATTCAGAAAAAATCAAAAAAATGGAAAAACACAGCATGGAGTCATGGTGAGTGATGCACCACCTAGGAAAAATACCAAACATGCCATCCCAAGGGTTCACATGTGGACTCTCTCACAGAGAGGTGCTTCCAGGCAGGAGTTCTCTTGGTCTTCCTTGGCAGATGACCATGGTTTGTGCAAGTTCCACAGCAAACTTTGGAACCATGGTCCCATTTTTGGTGGACATGTGCATATTTGCATTCCCAACCACTTTTGCAACTAGTGTTATTCCATTTTCCACATAAAAAATGCATTTCCCATTTTCCGGGTGCCCGGAGAAAATAGATGTACATGTACGGCTGGGCGTGCGCGTCGTGTCGCCGCTAGCTTCGACCCAATGCTGAGTCCCATCGAGTTCAATGCCCAGTCCCATCGTGGCAGTGCGCGGTGAAAAAGCAAGGGGCTACTGCTTCCTATTCGTTCGTACCTACGGTGACCCTTCGGCGACAAGGTACCAAGGGCTACGCTTAGATTCAAACGGACGACCGAGATTGCTTGAGATGGTGCCCAGGAGGCAAGGACACGCTGGTCAGCTGAAGCTGGTCCTTGACCGTGTAGCACTATTCTGCAGAAACCCACTTCCTCTGCTTCCTCCTGCCTTCCTTGCCCCTCCCTCCATTCTCCGACGAAGCGATGGCTCCCAAGAAGCAGACCCGACCGGCGTTGAAGACCGATGGGGTCAAGACTAGGGCGGCAGAGAGGAAGGAGTTAACCCGCCGGTAGGCAGATCTCCATGCAAGCAGCCTAATCAGTCAGGCCGAAGCCGTCCTCTCTTTCTGCGCACCAACGGACGAGGTGGACGTTGTCTCCCCCGGGTGGGTTTAGGGTTAACGACGCCTTGATCTTCCGTTTGTTTGTTCTTTCCAACTTCGTAACCTTGTCGTCGTGGTGAAACAACATATGCCATAGGATGGCTTAAATGGGGGCCGAACTAGATGCTGGAGGATTCGGGAGAGGGGAACGAGCTAAGAAGCACGACAGAAAGAGACACTGATCTACCCAGGTTCGGGGCTCTCGTAAGGAGATAACACCCCTACTCCTGCTCTACTGATTGTATATTTGGGTCGATGTAGTACACAACAATGGTGCTTCCAAGCTCTCTGCTAGAGAAGGAAGATGAACTGCTAAGTGTAGGAGCACAGAGTGACCAACCAACCTCTAACCTTCAACCTTCTTCCAGCCACCAACCCTTTACCAGGGCTCCCTATGCCACCTTATATAGTGGTGGCCAGGGTTACAACGGTCATACAAGACCACAAGACACGGGCTACACTCCAAACAGGAGCAGGTGACGATGGCAGAGACCCTTGACTTCGCCCCTGATTGCTCTCGATGGGACGCCATGTCCCTGTACCTTGTACCTCTTGAACTGTGGCCTTACCTCTATGCGGTAAGCTCGTACTTGTGCACAGTGAGGGTAGGTAACCTCCACTGTGCACCCTGCCATCTTACTCTGCTACCATGCTTGGATGTTTTCTTCCTTGATTGTAGGGATGTGACACCTTGGTTGACTTAAGTATCCCGGATATGACCGTTGGCCATACCCCGGACATATATGCCGGACCAACGACCTACGAGGGTCGGGTAATCCGGCCTCCCTGCTCCTGCACAACACACCAAATGGTTAGGCCGGCATATCTGAGTATATGCCGGCACACCTATACTAGTACTCCGGCTATACCGGCATATCCAGACACCAGCCGGGATATACATATATGCCGGCCTGGCCGATGCTCCTATATTCCGGCCAGGCCTTTCCTTGATAACCCGGCATAAAGTCAATCATAGACCCTGTGTCTTTCTACTCTCTTGACCCTACCGGGGGTCATCCCCCCGACAAACCTATATGATTTTCTAGGCCCCCAAAATCGACGGATAAGAAGCTGCCCATGAAGACCATGGACCCGTCAATGGACTTCCTGATCAAGCCCGTTCCCCGCCTAAGCAAGGTAATCGCATGCCATCTAGTGTACTTGCTGATCAAGCCCGTTTACCATTGTTCATAACCTGCCTTTCGCAATGCGGCTAGGTGCTACGCATGTAGATCTGTATAGATTCAGTGTATAGATTCACTCATTGTTAACCGTATCTAGTTTACTTTGAAAAACTAAAAATAACTATATATTTGTGAAAAGAGGCAGTATTAGCATTGATCTCTTTTATTGCCTGCCCTAAACTACGGTGCAGGAAGCGAAGGAGAAGATCGAGGCAGATGTGGCCGCACTGAATGTCAAGATACAGAGCCAACTGGCCGAGAAACATTCCCTCGAGCTGCACTGTGCTAGCCTAGGCTCACATTTGGATCAGGAGAAGGAGAAATCACGAACTTTGGCGCATGAGGTTGACAAGCTTACGGCTGCGAAAAACTTGCTATCGGGGCATATGGACTACCTTGTGAAGACGCAGGAGCAGATGAAATTGTTGCTGGACAAGGATGGGTTGACCATCAGGACGCTGGAGGTGGAAAATCGGAAGCTAAATGCCACGTGCAGCGACCTTCGTATGCAAATCACCAAGGGCCTCAAAGAGCAGATCAAGCAGAGCGAGAGGACCGTGGTAGCCTATGAGGCCAGAGACAAGTCCAGAGATCTCTTGAAGCTGATGACCGAGAGCACTCGCAAAGCAGCCGGTCTGCTCGAGGCTGTTAAGAAGGAGAATATCATGCTGAAAGCCAAGATCAATGAGTCGGAGCGCCTCCAGCAGGATCAGATTGCCTCCAAGTAAGAGGAGATACGATGTAGTCTGCGCGCTACGTTTCATCGTCCTGTATGTCTGAACTTTGGGTTAACTAGCCGGAATCTTATGTTATCTGAACTAGTAGTGAAATGTTAACTGAACTATGATGTTGGCTTAATGCTCTCTCTGTTATATGGAAGCAATTGTTGTAGGTACGCTATTGCTTATAGATAACTTGAAATGCTGAATTACATAGACATAACTTATTCATCTAAAATTTGTTTCAATCTATCTAACTTGTCCTTATTAACTGCTGCTTGCTTCAAGAGATCTGCAATGCAGTTCTCCAGCCTTTTTTTCTCCTCCTTCAGCTGGTCCCTCTGCTTTTCTGCCTTGAGCTTCAGAAAGATCTGAATATCTAGAAGATTTTTCGAAATGGATCCCACCTGCCTATCGGTCATTGTTTTCTCGAGTTCTTCGACCATATTGTTGTTTATTTCTTCGAGCTCCTTCTTATCCTGTGATAGCTTGTAACATTCATCAGCAGCAGCACAAGCATCACTAATTCTCCCAATACTTTCCGATTTATACAACTCCCATAACTTGACCAAACTTTTCTTCAGTGCGTCAGGCCACTCCGGATCAATCCACTCCACTATTCCACACTTCGAACCATCCTAATGATCAGCAGCATAGTATAACAAATATAAGAAACTATGAAATAAATAGAGAACAACGGTATTCAAACATTCATTTTGCAATATAAATAATCCAAACCTCCTTTGCGCATCCTATAAACCTTTTCCCTGTGTTAGTGTCTTCGAAGGCAACAAATTTCCTTATTTTCAACCCATGGTCACATGGTGCCTCCCTCTCGATCGCCAAACCATCCCAATCTGGGTCGTAGATGGTCTGTGCCACCTAAAACAAAACCTAAACCTAAATTCCTAACCCCATAAACCAACACGTCGAATAAAAGGAACTCTCATTGGTCCAGCAGTAGTCGAAATCGGAGAGAAGGCTACCGCTGTCGATGCCGCTGCCGTAGCTTGTATCATCGCCATCATTACAAGACGGCATGGTGAAGGAAGGAGAGAGGGGGGGTAGAACTAGATGAAGAAGAGAGAGGTGGTAGAGCCGGCGTGCGAGGTAGTGACTCAACGGTCAGTTTGAATATAAATATCTCTTTTCTGCCTACTACCCATGCCTCCTACTACCCATGCCTCAGTGGAAATAAATAATTTATATGCTTTCAAAAGGAAAACAACACATAAGTTGGCAATTGATTTTGGATAAATCAGGTAAATTATGCAGAACAATGACTGTCCCCTACTAGTTGGTATTTTTTATAATATTTGATTTTTAGTTTTTAATATTTCAATTAAGCATAGTTTTACTCTTCAAAATTTGAAATGTATTTTACAAATGTGAATCTACACAGTACAAGGCATGTGGATACACGACATGATTTGTTTGTAATATGCTTCCTCCGTTTAGAAATATAAGATGTTTTAGCTTTATGAAGCTAATGTATCTAGACATCTTATATTTGCGAACGGAGGGAGTAATACAACAAGTGATGTAAACAACGCTTATTATTTCAGCAGTCATTTTA
Source organism: Dactylis glomerata (assembly GCA_007115705.1). NCBI lineage: Eukaryota > Viridiplantae > Streptophyta > Magnoliopsida > Poales > Poaceae > Dactylis > Dactylis glomerata. The sequence continues at coordinate 1,769,797 of QXEO01000454.1, forward strand.
TTACAACATCTCAATATCCCAGAAATGAATTTATTACATTCTCGCAATATAGTTCTACAATAAAATTACAAACTGACACTAGTTTTCAGAAAAAGTTTGAGGCAGACAATATGAGATACAACATTTTCTAAGATACAACAGCTTATTGCATGGAGCAGCTACAGCACACTCACAAACATTTACAGAGTGATGCAGAATGAAGGAGATGAATCAAATAGTGACCAGAATTGGGTTGCACTTCTCACTGTAACATACCAGCACCTATGAAGCGGGAAGCTCAAAACTTCAAGATGACAGGTCTACAGCAGTCTCATCATCTCCAACCATTTCTGAAATTGCAACAACAAAAAATACCTTCTTACTCAATTTCTTCCTTCGGAAAACCTGCATGAGATCGTCATCTTTAACAATGTCGATGAAATCCCTCTTCTTAAAGTGCCACCAACGTAAACGTGCCTGCTGATTAGGGCCCCAAGGACATCTCTGCTTTAGCCGCTCAATAATCTGGTCAACAGTAACTGTCTTGGGATCTACTATTATTTCCATATGATCGTTCTGCACAGCAAATTCTTGGCCATCATCTAGTACTGCAGTGTAAGGATCCACTTGCAAAGCAATTAGATACATTTGTGAATGGTCAATAGCTGCTAGTTTACAAGCATCCATACCACTGGGAGCACCACCATCTGGATCAACACCTTTGACACCTAACTGTGCTTCTGGTGCATCAACATCATCAACTATAACAAAGAGATCCAAATGACGAGTATCCTTATACTTCTCCCAAATCTGCAACAGCTGATGGGAGTGCTCAAGTTGTTCGTACACCTGATTCATGTTCATCCACACAAACTTAGCCTTCTGTTTGGATCCCCAAGGAATCCTAGCGTGAAGAATGGCAACAAGCTGCGAAACAGACACAATCTCACTGCAATTCACATTCATTTGCACAGACTGCGAAGCCACACACCTCTCCAAGCCATAATCTAATCTAGCAATGTACTCATGCACTCGGATATTTATTTTGTATGTGTTCTCTGAATCATCGCTGTCTCAAAAATATTGGAAAACAAAAGATACAAATTAGTTGCTTCTCTCTAATCATACCACAATTTGGGAAAACATAAGACAAAAAGTATGTTTTCTGCTTTTGGATAAATTGGAGCCTTCAGATCTGAACATTATTTGAGATGACTTCCATAAGATAAAAAAAACTGGGTTTGCATGTTGGTTGGTTTGATAGAGATTGAGGATTACTTGCATACAAAATAATACCACAATTTCGGAAAACATATGACAAAAATCAGTCAGTTTCTTCTATACAATTGTTCAGATACTGACGGACAGTTACTCCTGCCGTTCCATAAAACATCTTAGTGCTATCGGGATGTAAGAGAGGGATCTGAAATATTCACCTCTGCTTTCTGGCGCTCACAGTCACAGTAGAAGGCCCAATTCTGTTCATCTTTGGGATTTGGTCTTTTCCTCCAAGGCGGTGCCGCGCCAGCGACGTCGGAGGGCTACCGCTCCGATTGCTCTTGGTCGGCGGCGCCACCGCCGGGCCGGCTCTTCGCTTGGTCGGCGGCGCCACCGCCGTCGGGCAAGCTTTCCGCTTCTCGCTGCTCCCCGCTGCTGGCTTGTTGCAAGATATCTGGCTGCTTTCCTGGCTTGCAGCTCCAGCAATCGCCGCTCCTGGCGGCGATGGTGCCTCTCGTTTCCTGCTGGTAGACATGCGCCGCCGCCGGAGACTACGAACTAGGGGGGGTCTAGGGTTGGAAGGACAAGAAAGGGGATTTGTTCGTACTGAGAGTTGCAGGTGGAGTTGACATACTGTCAACTAACGAGACAACATAACGGAGACACCTGACAAGCAGGACCCACTCGCTCGCCCCATAACGGAGAAATACTGACATGCGGGACCGCAATGGGCCCAAAACGGGAGAAGTCACGCCAATATTTGGTTTGCCTTCATTTCGTCCAGAATGGGCCCTCTGAGGAATTACCTACCCAACTTTTCAAATCGCGTCTATTACAAGCAACAAAGGCACCTGTGAGCCTGTGCCAAGGAACTCGGCGACCGCAAACAAAATATCCCCACCACTGGTACACGAGTTGGGTGTACCGGGCCTTTCATTGTGGTTAAACTTGCAACAAATACATTGGGCCTATCAGACCGACAATCCAATAAACCGCTAGAACCCGGATAATCGATGGATTTCATAGGATCTGTATGTGGACATGGGTGCCGGAGATGATGATTGCGTTGGAGCTGAACAACAGTGGCGCCAGGAATAGTGACTCTACCATTTTTTGTCGTTGCTATGAGCTACCTCTTCCGAACACAAACTCGAGATGGTCCGAAACAACGGCAAAGGTTTACATTCATAAGCCACACACTGTGCCCACCATCGACTAATGTGTGCTTCTCAACGTCAAGGCGGTGGCTCTCCGACATGGTGGAATATTGGTTGCATATTGTTGTGTCGCTGGTTAGAAGGCGATCCGCTGAGGCGGAGATGACATGTGGGAGAAGAACTAGAGCAGCATGTTTAACACGGAGCAGGATTAAATATTTATATATACTAGAAAATATGCCCGTGCGTTGCTACGGGTTAATTTAGAAGACACGATTTTTTTAGTGATGCAATATCATAGGAGACTCAGGTATAGTTCTGGCACAAACTATTTCAAGGGGGACAGGATGTGTTGGCAATTGGCATCAGTTGTTTCCCTTCTTAAACTAACCATTATTAGTGTTGCTTATTAGTGCTAGCAGAATGTCAGTGCAGTGGTATGGATCAAAAAAAATAGCTCTAGGCTGAACTCACCTTGGGCAGAATTAGGAGTTGTCGCGAGTGAGGGAGCAGGAAATATTGTATGAATTGAATTTCCAACTTTGGAGGGCAGCTATGGGGTTTCTCTATGTGTATGCCGGCTTAGCTAAAATGTTGTGACGATCCATCCTTATGGAGGAGAAAGGTGAACTCTACAAGAGTATGAGTAAAGAAACCCAACCACTCTCTGAACACATACGACTGAAATCTTGTAAAAATTTAGTGCTGAGCACGGAAGCATGACAACATCTAGTGCTGAAAACTTCCGACATTAGGTAATTATATGCTTCAGCAATGTATGCCGATTTGCTAGAGCATAGGTGACTACAATTACCTTCAATTCCAGGTTCAATAATCAGATATGAAACTCCAGAAAATTAATCCACATAATAAAATGATGCCATAGCGACTTGCTTGCTTCCAATTATGAAAAAAAATCGTTTAAAAAGTATGGAAAAATCAGCAATAGCTTTGCACTCATCTGAATACTAAAGCTAACAGCCACAATGCATAGGCTGAACAAATACACTAAGCACGTTGACACTGGGACCTTAATCAGGACCAAATCCATGCATATAAGTCATTCGCTTTATGCAAGCGGGTGTAGGTACCCGGCGTCCACATCCACCTCCCACTTGTTCATCGACGCCCCCTCGTGAAGACGTCCTTACTCCTTAGTCCCGGAGCGAGTGTGCCCACAATTTTTCCGGAAGGGGTTGCAACCTCCAAGATGTCCCGACGATGCAGATCGAATACGCTGACAGGAGGCACAACTACCGCACTGTCCCGCCTACGGTGAACAAGTGCTCCATGTGAGCGAATTAACCTGCAGTGCATGACGCGCTCCTTTGGCTCGTGGCCTCTGTGGGGAACCTCGCGCTCGCGACTACAATGCTAGTGAAGCAGAGTAGATCGCCGACGATGAGCATGTGTGGTGAAAGGATCGGTACGGGCGACTAGAGGGGGGGGGGTGAATAGGCGCTAAGTCAATTTTTAATCTTTTTCAAATTTAAGGCTTGACACAAAGTAAATTCACTAGATGTGCAACTAGGTGAATTTCCTATGAGTGGCAAGCATGCAAGTAAACAAGTAACTAGCAAGATACAAGTAAGGGAAAGAAATAACCGAAGAGTGGAGACCGGAGACACAAGGATGTATTCCCGTAGTTCCTTCCTTTTGAGGGGAAGTACGTCTACGTTGGAGAGGTGTGGTGACACGGAGTCGACCAACGCCACAAAGGCTCACCTTGTTCTCCGGTGAGCAAGCCACGGAGGCTAGCTCGTTTCCACTGAGCGGTGGTATTGGGGGAACCACGAATCCCTTACACGGAGCTTGGGGCACAACTCCACAACTCAATTGGAGGCTCCCAAGAAAGCCACGGAGGCAAGAATCACCACAAAGACAAGTCAAACAAGCAATTACAACACCTAGGGTCACAAGATCCCCAAGGTGTAAATCCTCCAAGCAAATGGAGGTGGAAATGAAATTCCTTCGGTGAAGATGTAGATCGGTGCCTCCTCCTTCAATCCTCCAAAGATCAAGAGCTTTGGTTGGCTAGAAGGGGAGATCTATGGAATTTGGTGTTTTTCCAATGGGGGTAGGTGAGAGCTTCAAAGATGAACAATGGTTGGTGAAGTTCTAACCCTACCCCAGCTGAGAGAAGGGGTATTTATAGGTAGGTGGGAATCTGGCTGTTGGAGGGAGCACACAGCAGCAACCCGGCGATAAGTCCGGCGGCGCCGGCCTCTGGGCCGGACGCCCCGGCGGTAAGTCCGGCGGGACCGGATTTCTCGCCGGGTGTCCGACGGCCCGCCGGGAGAATCCGGCGCCCCGCCGACAACTCAATCAGAACACCAATCCGGCAGCCCCGCCGGGCTGGTCCGGTCTGCCGCCGGATGGCCCGGTCTGGGAGCCGGCCAGACCAACTTAGGCCACTTTCGGCAGGCGATTCCACCATCTTTCTTTTTATGCATTAGAACCCCTTCACCTGTGAACTTAAACCTGTATACATATAATTCAAATATTAGTTCACACAAAACATAGTCATGTCATTGTAAATCAAAAAAGTAGAAAGGGACAAATGTCCTTTCAATCTCCCCCTTTTTGATTTACGATGACAAACTATGTTAGAGTCTCATAGGAGAAACAAAGCATGGTATCTAATGAATAGTGAGAGTGCTCCCCCATAACATATGCACATGGTAGAATTTGCTTTTGGAATGCAAAGTGCAAGATTTAGATTATAGGGAGCTCCCCCACCATCAATAGGAACCAAGCATGGCATGGACAAGATAATATCATGGATAGATAATAATATAGCAAGCATAGACATATCCAAACATAAACATAGAGTGCATAGTGCATAATTAAAGTACACACTTGTCCACACACGATAAGGTTCCACGGAGTTTGAGAGATAAAATGGCAAATAAAACGCAAATGGACACAAGTCACTTAAGAACCAAGGAAAATGAAAGCGAGGCTTGTGTCATGCGACGTTATTCCTAGAGACTCTACACTCTTCTCCCCCTTTGGCATCGAAACACCAAAAAGGGACAAGAGAGTAGACGATGCTAGCGCTCAAAAATCTTCACTGGGACAGGAGAACCCTCGGGATCATCTTCTCCATGAGCACCTGCATCTTCATCAGCATCTTCTGGCTCAGAGGGTGGCTCAAAGTCTCCAAAGTCTTCAACACCAGCAAACATGGCATCATCAAGAGGTGGCATGACATAGTTGACATATGGAACCGGATCCAACTCGGTTCCAACAGGAGGAACTGCACTGCCTCTAGCTGCCAAGAACTCATTCTGCCTCCTCCGAGTCTCCTGACTCATCTCCATGCTCCTATGAGCCACATCATAAGTGTTGTGACACATATCCCACAAATTCTTGAAGAATGCAGCAACACCTTTCTTGCGAGAGGACCTATGATGGTGATGATGACGATGGTGACTAGCTCCAGAGCCAGAGGCATGGTGAGGATCAGGAGCATCCATGGAGCGACCTCTGGCCCTGGCACGGTGCAAGCCGGGAGCCTCTTCAAAGCCACCCTGGAAACCCACTGAGAATGTCTCCATATCCAGAATCTATCCACGCACCTGAGCAGTCTGAGTCCGGGGCTGCCTGTTGATCAACCGCTGCACATACTGACAGTAGTTGGGAGTCATGCGCTTGAGAGTAGATCTCTTCATCTCCTGAAAAATGAAGTCACAACCATCTATCTTCCGAAGCTTGTCGGGCTGGCAATAGTACAGCAAGTTCCTGTGATAGCCCCTGACACTAGCATCATCTCCAGCCTTACTCACCAGATTCTGACGGAAGAGCTTGGCAAGAGCGTTGTAGTAGTAGTACATCCCTGAAATAGCAGGAGCAGGAAGAGATGGCTCATCTGGATAGCAAATGCGAGAGATCTTCTCCACGGAAAAGGGCGCCTCAGAGTGAATCTTGAAGCCACCAGCCCTACCACCACCATAGCCCAGAGCATCACAGAAATCAGCAAACATGGCAGTGAACACATCCTGGCCAGTCATCCAAGAGAAGGACTCCGCTGGGTCATTATGGAAGAACACAGTGCAACAGAACTGACAGACCACCATAGGCTGAATAGGCTCGGAGAGGGTGACAAGGTCCATAACATCCATCTTGAGAAGAGCCTCATTGATGAAGCGAAAGTCCCTGGAGACATACTACTGAAAGTGCTCGACATTGAGGGATTTAGGCACCACATAGAATCCCCTCTTCATGAACTCAGAAGCATCATAGTAATCATCCCACATAGCATGCTGAGAATCAGTCCAGAACTTCTTGTCACTGCCAGTGTACTGCCTCTCATGAAAGCGATACGGGTTCGCAAGGCAAAGTTTACGCCAAGTGTTGATATGGGCTGAACCCAAGTTCCCTTCAATCTCCTACTCCTTCTCCACATCCACCGGGCCACGAGCCCCCTTTCCCTTCCGGGGTGGATGAGGTCCACGAGTGTATACAAGCTTGGACTTCATCCGCTGCCCTGCAGCTGCAAAGCTGCCACCTTCAGCTGGGGTCTTTCTTGACTGACGAGTACGACGCTGAGGGCGTCCCTCAACCTCATCAATCTTCCTCTTCTTGACTTCAAAGGCTCGAGCATCTTCTTCATTGTCAATCTGGTAGTTACTGTCCTCAGTCGAATACGAGTCTGAGTCCGAAGACATGGTGCACAAGAAGATGGGGAAAAATCCCGATCTCCCAATGCGGTTGATGAAACGTGAAGATCTTCGGAGGAAAGCTTCAAAACAACCCGATCTACACCCGATCTAAATTTGGAAGGGATTGGTTGGGTGAAAGAGGCTAGGGGGAGGAGAAGCTTGAGGAGGCGGCGGCAATGGAGTTGGGGGCGGGCGTGGGGAGGGAGGGAAGTGGGGAAAAAACGCTAAGAAACCCTCCCCACGAATTTTATATAGGCCGCCAGTCCGACGGTAAGTCCGGCGGGACCGGGCCATTCGCCGGGCGGTCCGGCGGGCCGCCGGGCCAATCCGGCGAGCTCGCCGAACTGGTATACTGAATGCCAGTTCGGCGGAGCCGCCGAGACAGTCCGGTGGGCCGCCGGGCAGTCCGGCGCCAGGTCCGGCGACCGCCGGGCAGGCCGCCGAAACACCTTTTGGACTAGAAAAGTTTTGACAATTGTCGATATGTGACATGTATCAATAAGAAAAGCATGGTGTGTGGAAGAAATCAACAACCATCAAATTTGTTTGCAAGAAAATCAACTTGAGATTGCATGCCTTCCAAAGAAGAGCAACCACAAAACACGAGATTTGAAGACATGCAATGGTGGGGGATTGATACGTCTCCAACGTATCTATAATTTTTGATGCTCCATGCTTGTTTTTACACCATTTGCCTATTGTTTCGTTACACTTCATGGCACTTTTATGCATTTTCCGGAACTAACCTATTAACGAGTTGCCACAGTGCCAGTTCCCTATTTTCTGTTATTTTTGTGTTTCAGAGTGATACACAGGAAATATTCTCGGAATTGGACGAAACCACATCCTGAAGTATTATTTTACCCGAAAGCTTCCAGAGATCCGAAGAGGAGTAGGAGGGGGGCCACCAGGGCCCCACACGCAGGGGTGGCGCGGCCAGCCCCCTGGCCGCGCGGGCCCCACGTGAGGGCACCTGGCTCCCCCTCTGACATCGCCCCTTTGCCTATAAAGACCCCCCGACGGGAAAAACCTAAGTACCCGATCAGTTTTCCAGAACACATCGCGATCCGCCGCCGCCGTCGACCCGAAGATCGGGAGGGTCCAGAAGCTCTTCCCGGCACCCTGCCGGAGAGGGGAATCGCCACCGGAGGTCTTCTTCATCGCCATGCTTGCCTCCGGAGCGATGAGTGAGTAGTCTACCTTGGACTATGGGTCCATAGCAGTAGCTAGATGGTTGTCTTCTCCACCATGTGCTTCATGTTTAGATCTCATGAGCTGCCGTACATGATTGAGATCACCGTTATGTAATTCTACATGTTTGGTTTGTTGGGATCCGATGAATATTGGTGTTTATGATTAAGTTGCTGTACTGAATTATATCTTTTGTTATCTCTATGTTGTTTATGATCTTGCATGCTCTCCGTTGTTAGTAGCTATCTTGGCCGAGTAGTTGCTAGTGACTCCAAGAGGGGGTATTTATGCGCGATAGTGGGTTCATGCCTCTATTTCACCTGGGTGAGTGACAGAAACCTCTAAGGTGGTAGATGTGTTGTTGCTACTAGGGAGAAAACAACATTCATATGCTCAAGGGCATATTCTTTGTTTACATTACACACTTTGCTTAATGCAATTATCTGTTGTTCGCAACTTAATACTTCTAGGGTGTTCGGATTGATATCCCTGGGAGTGGATTATTAGTCATAGATGCAGTTGGATGGCGGTCTATGTATTTTGTTGTAATGCCCAGAGTAAATCTCATAGTGATCTTCTTGACATATCATGTTATCTTTATTCTATCAATTGCCCAACTGTAATTTGTTTACCCAGCATGTGTTATTTTATCTATGGAGAGACACCACTAGTGAACTGTGGATCCTGGTCCTATTTCCATCATATTGCTATCACCTGTTTACTTTACTCGCACTGTTTACTTTACTCGTACTGTTTACTTTACTCGCATACTATATTGTTTTCCACTCGATACGCTCATAATCTTTGTTTCAAGCAAACCGGTGAGATTGACAACCTCATCGCAAGTTGGGAACAAAGTATTTGTTTGTGTGTGTGCAGGTTCCGCGTTGCTACTGGCCGAAGACGAGTCAACAAGTATCGTTAACGGCGCCCTTGTTGGAGTGTTACTAAGCCAGTCCGCATCACCTTCAGTCGTCATTGTCTCTCCTCTCCTGATCAATATTAAACCTTGGTTTCTTAACTGAGGGAAAACTAGCCGCTATACTCATCATACCTTCCTCTTGGGGTTCCCAACGGGCTGGTTATCCACCACGCACAAGGACAGTCTGCTCCCACGTCAACTACACGCCATCAACAAGTAGCAGGGATTTCTCCCCCTATGTGTGATCACCAATGTCATGACACCGCGAAGAGACATGCTTGGGCTCAAATGACATTAGTGATCTTATGATGTCGCACACTTGAGTATGCATCGTGCCATTAGTTGACACGATGACTATCCTCAACTATGCGCATCTAGACTAGAACAACACACTATAATATGGAAATGAGTGCACACGATCAAGCCACATTGCAAGAGTCTAGGATATTCAATTCATGCCTCAACTCTCGGAATCTTGCTTCATCAAGAGGCTTCGTGAAAATGTCGGCAAGTTGGTCTTGTATACCTACATAAGATAGGTTAATCTCACCTCGGTTGACATGGTCACGGATGAAGTGGTGGCGGATCTCGATGTGCTTGGTCTTGTTGTGTTGAACCGGATTATGAGCGATCTTGATGGCACTCTCATTGTCACATAAGAGTGGCACCTTGTCGAAGTGAATACCATAATCCTCCATGGTTTGCCTCATCCAAAGAAGTTGAGCACAACAACTCGTGGCCGCCACATACTCGGCTTCGGCGGTGGAGAGAGACACATAATTTTGCTTCTTGGAAGACCAACTAACCAAAGACCTACCAAGAAATTGGCAAGCCCCGGAAGTTGACTTCCTATCCACTTTGTCTCCCGCCCAATCCAAGTCCGAGTACCCTACAAGCTCAAGGCTTTCTCCCTTCGGGTACCAAAGGCCAAAAGTTGGGGTATCAATCAAATATCGGAAGACTCTTTTGACCGCCATTAGATGGCTTTCCTTAGGGGCGGCTTGATATCGTGCACACATTCCCACACTAAGCATGATATCCGGTCTAGATGCACAAAGATAGAGCAAAGACCCAATCATAGAGCGATAAAGTTTTTGATCCACTTCTTTACCATTAGGATCGAGATCAAGAGTAACCTTTGTAGGCATGGGAGTCTTGGCTCCCTTCACTCCGGTATCCATCTTGAACTTCTTAAGCATGTCTTGGGTGTACTTGGCTTGATTGATGAAGGTGCCACCCTTCAATTGCTTTATCTCAAAGCCAAGAAAGAATTTCAACTCCCCCATCATAGACATCTCAAATTTATCTGTCATTAGTCTTGCAAATTCATCATTGAAAGATTTGTTAGAAGAACTAAAAATGATATCATCTACATAAAGTTGGCATATGAAAAGCTCCCCGTTTACTTTCTTAGTAAAAAGAGTGGGATCAATGAGGCATATCTCAAACCCACGGTCTACAAGAAGCTCTCTAAGATGCTCGTACCACGCACGTGGGGCTTGCTTAAGGCCATAGAGTGCCTTATCGAGCTTGTAGATATGGTTTGGAAAGTTAGGATCCTCAAAACCCGGGGGTTGCTTTACAAACACTAACTCATGCAAAGGACCATTTAAGAAAGCACTCTTCACATCCATTTGTTGCAACTTAAAATTATGATGTGATGCATAAGCAAGAAGGATACGGATGGACTCAAGGCGAGCCACGGGTGCAAAAGTCTCTCCATAGTCGATGCCTTCAATTTGAGAGTATCCTTGAGCAACCAAACGAGCCTTGTTCCTCACAACAATTCCATTTGCATCTTGCTTGTTCTTGAAGATCCACTTGGTTCCAATGACATTGCGGCAATCCTTGGGCTTCTCTACTAATGACCAAACTTTGTTGCGCTCGAAGTTATTGAGTTCTTCATGCATGGCTTCTACCCAATCCGGGTCTTCAAGCGCTTCAAATACTTTTTGAGGTTCCACACAAGAGATATAGGCATGGTGGTTACTAAAGTTTGCCAATTGCCTCCTCGTGGACACCCCTTTCCTTACACTTCCAATCACATTCTCCAAGGTGTGGCTACCTCTTTCCTTACACTTCCAATCACATTCTCCAAGGTGTGGCTACCTCTTTGGAGAGTTGTTGCAATCTTCATGGCACGGCGAGCTTGAGCTTCTTCAAGAGATTCTTGAGAGGCCACTTGATCATCACCACGGTTTTGGTCCTCGCCTTGACCTTCAAACCGAGCATGCTCATCATCTTGAGCTTGCTCAATGTCTTGAACTTGATCTTGATCACCACTTGGTGAATAATCACCATCATGCTCATGGTCTTGATCTTGATCATGCTCACATGGTTGAGGGGCTTGAGCTTGTCTTTGGCTAGCATCAAAGGTACCTTGAGGAGCTTGTTGTGTTTGAGAGGGTGAAGGCTCCACTTGAGTAGAGCATAGTCCTTCTCCTTCCGCCAAAAGGTGTCCCTCAACGGGTATGAGATGTCCCACACCCATTCTTCTTATGGCAAGAGGAGGTATTTCGTCACCTACCTCAAAAACACCACGTTGCTCCACACGGGAACCGTCATTCTCGTCGAATCTCACGTTAGAAACTTCAACAACTCGAGCGGAGAGTTTGTCAAAGATTCTAAAGGCTTGAGATTCGGCGGCATAGCCAACAAAGGTACCCTCAAGAGCTTTTGAATCAAATTTGGAAAAATGAACACCTTTCTTAAGATAATAGCACTTACAACCGAATACCCGAAAGTACTTGATGTTAGGCTTCTTTCCAATGAGGATCTCATAAGGAGTCTTGTTCAAGCCCTTGCAGAGATATAACCGGTTCGACGCATCACATGCGGTATTAATGGCTTCGGCCCAAAAGTTATACGGAGACTTGAATTCCGCTAACATGGTCCTAGCCATATCAATGAGAGTCCGGTTCTTCCGCTCGGCTACACCATTTTGTTGGGGAGTGTAGGGAGATGAGTATTGATAGCGAATCCCCTCATCACTGAGAAAATCATTCAAGGTGTAGTTCTTGAACTCGGTGCCATTGTCACTTCGGATCATCAATATGTCTTGACCATATTGGCGTTGCACTTCATTGGTGAAGTCTTTGACGGTTTGTTGAGTCTCGCTCTTGTGAGACAAGAAAAAGACCCAAGTGTATCTTGAATAGTCATCGACAACCACCAAGCAATACTTCTTTCCTCCAAGACTTTCATAAGAGGGAGGGCCGAAGAGATCCATGTGAAGGAGCTCTAGGACCCTCTTAGATGAAATGATGGTCTTGCTAGGATGAGGAAGTTCATGCATCTTTCCTTCAATGCAAGCTCTACACACACGATCTTTTGAAAAGGTTAGATCGGTTAGTCCTAGGATGTGGTTGCCTTTGTGGAGACTTTGCAAAGTTCTCATATTGACGTGGCCTAGCCGGCGATGCCAAAGCCATCCCACATCAACTTTAGCCATGAGGCATGTCGCGGCTTTAGTGACCTCCTTCGAGAAGTCGATCACATATAAGCCATTTTTGACATGCCCTACATGAGCTACATTAAGAGACTTGCTCCACAAAAGAACTACAATCCCAACATCAAAGAAAGTTGCAAAGCCCATATTAGCAAGTTGAGCAACAGAAAGAATATTATATGAAAGGGACTCAATAAGCATGACATCTTCCACGGTAACATTGTGAGAGACAACAACCTTGCCGAGACCCAATACCTTTGATCTAGAAGAATCCCCATAGGTGACGTAGCCCGCATGGGATGAACCGGTGCGAAGCTCCTTCACCATTTCTTTGCTCCCGGTCATATGATTGGTAGCACCACGATCAATTATCCATTGACCACCACCAGAAGCAAAGCCCTACAAGAGATCAAGTCTTGACTTTAGGTCCCCATTTCTCAATGGGTCCTTTCTTGTTAGTGACAAGGGTCTTTGGAACCCAAATAGACCATGCAACATATTCATTTGATGAACCAACAAATTTAGCATAAACATGTCCATCTTGTGCACGGCAAAGAACATAGGAAGGATTATATTTTCCCGCAAAGTTATTATGGTTGGGCATGGCCTTTTTGCCATTCCCAATAACTTCCCTCACCTCCTCCTCAAAAACATTACCATTCTCATCATAGCATATTTCACTAGGAACATTCTTCTTTAATGAGGGAGGAGGCGCGGGGACACTCTTCTTCTTGTTGTTCTTCTTCTTCTTGTTCTTCTTGGACTTGGATGTAAATCCAAGTCCCGTCTTGTCACCATGTTGCTTTTGAGCATTCAAAATCTCATCAAGCATCTCATTTCCCTTTAGGGGGGCTTTCTCACAAGGGGGGTTAATTGAGCATGAACTTGCAACAAATGTGCTAGAAAGAGACTTGGTTGCTTTATTAGCAATTATAAGATTTAGTTTCTCATTTTGCAACCTAAGTTCATTAGCAACGGATTGAGCAATATCACGATCACTTTTAAGTTTGGCAATATCCAAATTGTGAGATTTTTCAAGACCCAACATGGATGTCTCAAGTGACACCCTTAGGTCTTGCTCTTCCTCAAGAGATTGAGTAAGAGAAGTAATTTCATCGGCATAGTCACGAGCATGCCCCTCAAGTTCAAAAATGCGTTCATCATTTTTATCATTCACTTGGATGGCTTCATTAAGTTGATCTAGGAGAATCTCAAAGCGAGCTTTGGTCTCCCCATGCAAGGTTGACATGAACATGTCCATTTCATTTAGATCATCATTTTCACCAACTCGTTCAACACAATCCATCAAAGATAAGCTTTTAGGTATGATGGGTGAGAGAGGCGGTGATACCTTTGTAGCGTGAGCCATGAGACAAGTCGCATTGTGGTTGGAGCGCTTTGATTCATTTGCGGAAGCGAATAGGGATGATGAGGGGGTAGGATGGGCAATGGCGATGGCGGCCCTTCCTATTTCCTCCTTATCACTTGCATCATCCTCGGAGAGGTACTCTTCTTGAGTTATCAAAGCATGAGTTGGGAGGACTCTCTTCTTGTCAGAGTTTCTAGGGTAAGACTTGGACTTCATTTCCTTGTGGACAAGCCTTCCATTGTGATCTTCAACTCTTTCATAAGGACACTCCGCAATAAAGTGGTTAGTGTTACCACAATTGTAGCAAGTCCTCACTCTACTTGTAGCCTTGGGCTTGGAGGGGCTAGATGACTTCCACTTCTTCATGAATGCCCTTTGAGCAAGAGCCATATGCTCGGCATGAGCATACTTCATGTCCTCGGGACTTCCACCCAATACTTCTTCCTCTTCCAACAAGCTTTCTTCTTCATGATAGGTGACTTTGGCCTTCAAAGCAAGGTTGGGAGCACGCACACCACGTGCACGAGCAAGAGCGTCATCCGCATTCTTCTCGGAGATCTTCCTTGCCATCATCTCTTGCAAAATGTCATGAGCGGACATCGTCTGGAAATTTGCATTTCCTTTGATGGAGTTCACGGTCTCCCTATGGAAGGGCAAGAGAGCTTGAATGAACTTTCTCTTCATCCATCTCCAATCACATTGGGTGGAGCCAAGATCCGTTAACTTCACTTGGAGTGACGAGAGACACCTATGGAGTTCTTCGGGAGTTTCACCATCAAGCATGGCAAAGTTGTCCGCTTCATTGGAGGCTTCATCAAACTTGGATTCTTGAATGCTCTCATTCCCAATGAAGAGGTTGGTGAGAACATCCCAAGCTTCTTTGGCGGAGGTGATGTTGCGGACGAAAGCCTTGTCCTTCTCGGTAAGAGACATGTGAATGAGATGCAAGGCGGAGGCATTGAGTTGCTTGTCGATTTGCTCCCAAGGTAGCAAGTTGGTCAAATCCTTGGAAGTTGGATAGAAACCCTGCTCAATGATCCTCCAAAGCTCAATAGACACAAAGTTTATGTGAGAGCGCATGTTATCTTGCCAATTGGCAAAGCTAGAAGCATCAAGTGGAGGCGGTGGGCCGCAAGAAGCAAGGTGTGGCATTTGAAGGTGTCTTCCGGAGACATAGCTCATAGGATGTGGAATTTCCGTGCTATGTCCCCGAGAGGTGTCATCCTTCTTAGGGGTGTCATCTACCTTGGGGGGTTCCTCTCCGCCCTCATCCCCATCCTCATCCGGATTATCCTCGTCTAAGATGGGTTACCCCAGGACTCAACCGGGGTCGGTGGAGTGGTACTAGACGTTCCACTAACGAGGGCATCAAGTTGAGATTTTTGGCTTTCCATGGCTGCCATCATGGCATCCATACGTGCCATTATATTATTAAGATCCCCCTTAGTGACGGGTTCCTCTTCGCCCATAACCTCTTAGGCGGTTAAGCCCAATCAAAGAGCACTAGGCTCTGATACCAATTGAAAGGATCAGTACGGGCGACTAGAGGGGAGGTGAATAGGCGCTAAGTCAATTTTTAATCTTTTTCAAATTTATGGCTTGACACAAAGTAAATTCACTAGATGTGCAACTAGGTGAATTTCCTATGAGTGGCAAGCATGCAAGTAAACAAGTAACTAGCAAGATACAAGTAAGGGAAAGAAATAACCGAAGAGTGGAGACCGGAGACACAAGGATGTATTCCCGTAGTTCCTTCCTTTTGAGGGAAAGTACGTCTACGTTGCAGAGGTGTGGTGACACGGAGTCGACCAACGCCACAAAGGCTCACCTTGTTCTCCGGTGAGCAAGCCACGAAGGCTAGCTCGTTTCCACTAAGCGGTGGTATTGGGGGAACCACGAATCCCTTACACGGAGCTTGGGGCACAACTCCACAACTCAATTAGAGGCTCCCAAGAAAGCCACGGAGGCAAGAATCACCACAAAGACAAGTCAAACAAGCAATTACAACACCTAGGGTCACAAGATCCCCAAGGTGCAAATCCTCCAAGCAAATGGAGGTGGAAATAAAATTCCTTCGGTGAAGATGTAGATCGGTGCCTCCTCCTTCAATCCTCCAAAGATCAAGAGCTTTGGTTGGCTAGAAGGGGAGATCTATGGAATTTGGTGTTTTTCCAATGGGGGTAGGTGAGAGCTTCAAAGATGAACAATGGTTGGTGAAGTTCTAACCCTACCCCAGCTGAGAGAAGGGGTATTTATAGGTAGGTGGGAATCTGGCCGTTGGAGGGAGCACACAGCAGCAACCCGGCGATAAGTCCGGCGGTGCCGGCCTCTGGGCCGGACGCCCCGGCGGTAAGTCCGGCGGGACCGGATTTCTCGCCGGGTGTCCGGCGGCCCGCCGGGAGAATCCGGCGCCCTGCCGAAAACTCAATCAGAACACCAATCCGGCGGCCCCGCCGGGCTGGTCCGGTCTGCCGCCGGATGGCCCGGTCTGGGAGCCGGCCAGACCAACTTAGGCCACTTTCGGCAGGCGATTCCACCATCTTTCTTTTTATGCATTAGAACCCCTTCACCTGTGAACTTAAACCTGTATGCATATAATTCAAATATTAGTTCACACAAAACATAGTCATGTCATTGTAAATAAAAAAAGTAGAAAGGGACAAATGTCCTTTCATGTGGCACTGCCAAACCGACCTTCCCCAAGACATCGCGAATTTGGATGACAACCAGTTTTTGAGTGCGCACCGCCACTAGTGCGGCTGCCGCTGAGAGTGCTCCTGTCGCGGCGGACACAACATGCATGAGAGGACTGAGCCATGTCGGTGTCCATCCTCCTGCACAGGCTGCACGACCGACTCGCTGCTAGTTCGTGAACAACAACGCGCAGCGGTGATGACCATCCCAGCTGCACTACAGCCGCGAGACGGCGAGAGGAGCTGATGACGAGCTGCTGGACGCGCACGCCGGCGGGCAGCGGCTACTGCGTCTGCGTCTCTGGCCGTGCTCCGACCTCGGTGACCGCTGAATGGCAGCTAGACGTGTTCGCTCGCTCATGGGCGCCTTTTCTCAGTTTGGTTGCGGTAGGGCGGAGCCGAAGCTACTCCCAGCGGGGACGAGGACGATGTGGCTGTCGGCGTGTCTGCTACCACGCCGGCATCAAACACAACTGAGTAGCAGA
Organism: Dactylis glomerata; assembly: GCA_007115705.1. NCBI lineage: Eukaryota > Viridiplantae > Streptophyta > Magnoliopsida > Poales > Poaceae > Dactylis > Dactylis glomerata. Next base: position 1,786,923 of record QXEO01000454.1, read on the forward strand.
AGTGTCCTGGCCTTGAGCATAGGTTGCTGCTGGTTGCTTCATGCCTGCGCCTGGTACAACGCCCTCGGGGAGATGCTGCTGCAGTTGAAGGCGATCGGAGACGGGTAGGGCACTTTGAACCGCGCTGAAACCAAAACCCGCCAAAACCGGAGACGGACCATGAACAGGATTAGTCGTAGGTTCGGGAGTTCTTCGTCACAGGGTTCTCTTCCGTCAGCGCTAGATAGATGGGAAATTTCTTTGCTCGACGGGAATATCACCGACGGAGGCGAGAAATCAAGAAGGGAAATTCATCCCCGGCCGCAAGGAATCAAAACGGAAAACTCCTGCCGGCTGTGAGAAAAGGAGCGGGCGTACATGCGGCTGGGCGGTCCGTGTGGGTTTTATGGGAGCGATAGAGCGACAAGTGAATTCGGTATAGACTCTGTCAAGGACGATGCTATTGGGCTAGGCCCAGGTGGCATTGGTTGTAATATGTGATTTAGTGGAAGGGCAAATCAGTCCAAAAAAGTATCGGAAGAAACCAAACCATGGAACCCTTACGTCCTTTATTAGTAGATATAGATATAAATTTAGATTTAGACATAGTGATGAAATTTTAATGGTTGTGGGACAACTGAGATCTCATTGTTACATCTCTATACCCGCAAAAAAACCTCTAGACTAAGTGGGATAAATTACAAGTGAAACTTATAGTTAATCCCATTTAGTCTAAAGTTATTATAGAGATATAAAAACGAGAATCCACTTATCCCACGTGTTGCATTTCTACATCCCTAACATCGAACCATTATCAAAGCTGATACAAGCAAGATCGAGCTATCGAGGCATGCATACTCGTCGCTCCGCTTGCCGTCTTGCTGTACGCCTACGCTGCGAAGCCAAAGACCGCCATCTGCCGGCTGCCGCCATAGAGATCGAGTACGAGATGCCCGGTTTCGTCTGCAATGCAATGAAGAGCGGCCGCGTCGAGCGTTTGGACGACACCGACACCATGCCGCCCTCCCCCTCATGGGACCCCGCTCGCCAACAGCATCGCCTCCAAGGACGTCGTCCACCCCACGGCATACATCTCCGCCCGCCTCTACCTCCTCGATGAACATCAATTCATTTCAGGATATTTGATGTGCATCGTAAACTTCATAAGAAATGAATTACTGTACTCCTCTGTACATGGAAATAAATACTGCACTCCTCTGAATTTTAACTTCTTTTTTTTGCGTTGGTCTGAATTTTAACTTCTTAAGCAAGTGCTACATGGAGTACAGTACTTCTCAAAATGTGATTACGCTTGCAGGTTGTAACACGAACGGAACAATACATGCTCGCCTGAATCAATTGACACTTGCAACTTCAACGCATGGGTTGAAGCAAAATGGAGTGTGCTGATATTTTGGTTGTTTCTGAATTTCTGACAAATTAGCGCGCAGAGTTCTGACTGCGCCTGTAACACGAAGGAAACAATCAAACATGATTTTCAAAAGGAAAAAAAAAACACACTGAACACATGAATCCGCTCCACTGAATCAACTGCCGGTGATGACGGCGACAACACGGTCCATGAGCTTCAGAGATTCGTCACACTCCGGCTTACTGAGGAAGAACGCATGCTCCTCTCCCACGGACTCCAGCCACTCCACGGTGCCGCGCCATCCGCTCGCCTTCACGGCCTCATAGTACGCTGCCGCCCTTGGCCGTGCGAAGTCTAGATCCGCCGAGGAGACGAGCAGCTTCCGGCATGCCAGTTCCTGCAGGCTCGGCGCTCCAGGAGCCATCGGGTTCAGCCTCGGGTCGTCTAGCCCTTGTGTGTTTTCTGGACATGCTACGGCCCAGAGCTTCTCCATAATCTCTCGCATGTTCGTGACCTCGCCGTCGACTGGCTCCCTCCAAACATGGGGTGGAGTACGATCGCTCCCTCTAGCACTGTCCCTGGGGGTAATCCGTCCGGAGCGCCGGCCATGATCGCGATGTTGTGGACGATGTTCGCGCCGCCGCTGTCGCCGGCGAGGAAGATACGGCCGGCGTCGCCGTGCCTCGACAGCCACGGATCATCCCTCAACGCGGCCCAGGTGAGCGCCGTCCAGGAGTCGTCGTAGGCTGCGGGGATCGGGTGCTCTGGCGCGAGGCGGTAGTTGACCGACACGGCCAGGACACCGGCCTTGGAGACGAGGGAGTTGAGGTACCTGTGATACATCGGGGAGGACGCCGACTCGATGACGAGGCCGCCGCCGTGGAAGTAGACGAGGATCGGGGCTGGATGTCGGAGCCGGGGAGGTCGGGGACGTAGAGACGGGCGAAGACGCCGGTGGTGCCGTCGATGAGGACGTCCTTGGAGGTGACCCCGGTGGCTGCATCGAAGCCCGGCGGGGTGGTTTCCGTGCCGGAGAGTCGCTCCGCTCGGCCGTCTTCATAGACGCGGAGGAGCGGCGAGTCGAAACTCAGCTTCGTGGCTTGATCCATTGCTTGAGTACACGTAACCTGTGGCGATCATACGACGCCCAGTTAATTGGGAAACACACGAGCTGAAGAATACACAAGTGATTCCCTCCTTCCACACGACCAGCCATTTTTAGGACGTGGCTACACGGTGCCCAGGCACTGGTTAGTCTTAGGGGGTGCCCCACCCAAATATAGAAAGATAATTGTCTGACAACTCACCGTGTTCCAAAAATAGAAAGTACTAAGTAGAAAAGTTCTAGTTCTCCACGTTTCCTCCTCCCGCGCGGCTGACCTCCCGTGAAATATCACACATGCAAGAGCGCCCTTCTCCTTCCACTCCCCTGCTCCGTCCCAAGTTATGGCGATATAAAAATGAGTTCTTGATTGCGTAGACCACATCCGTGGTCTGCCAATCCAGACAAATAAGCCATAAAGTAAATGCATCTAGCGCCTCCTTTATAAATTACATCACTTGCCCGCCCTATACCTCAAATCGGGCCCAAAGGATGTAAAAAAGCTGTGGTGGAATGTAATCATTATGTATTTATACTTTTGATATATTTTGTAACTTTGTTCCAATTAAGGATGTAAAAATAGCAGCGGTGGATGTAAAAATATATAAAAACTACATCAAAATGCACCAAAACTGGGATGGCATGTACACCTTGATCCATTTGACATTCTGGATGTATAAGACAAAAATTACATTCAGATGCACCAAAATTGTGATCCAAAACATACTTTACACATTGACCCAATCAACATTCGGGATGTAGAAAAATATAGTCTAGATGTAGAAAAGGATATAAAATACATTCTGGATGTAGAAAAATATAGTCTGGATGTAGAAAAGGATATAAAAAACATTTCGGATGTAGAAAAGATATAAAAGTGTATTCTGGATGTAGAAAAAGATAGAAAAATACATCCAGATGCGTAAGTTTCATTTGGAATTGGGAAAATACACCTTGAGCCTTTCATCATCCTGAATGTAAGAAGAAGACGGAAAGTACATCTAGTTCTAAAATTTACAGCCATGATTGGAGGAAAAACTATTATTGTTACATCCATCGATACTTCTCGATGTAGCAATTACAGAGTGGCCATGGATTCGCCATCTCTCACCAACCATGCATCAATGACCATCATGTGAAACCATACAACCATCAAGGCGAAGCGAAATCTCACCTTTCGGCAGCCTGAGGTTGTTGGAATGGAGGAGCACCAGGAATGACGCAGCCCAGCGTCGCGACGGCTACCAGACACGAAGCTTGGCTCAGAAACCACCCTCCCGCCCCACCGCCGCATCCCTCTCGTCGCCGGAATCGTAGGATCAGGACTCGGCCACCTCACCAGCAGATCCTGCCAATGGCCTCCTTGTCAGGAGGCAAAAAAAAAAGCTAAAAACATGCATTACAGCAACATATAGCTAGAAGCATGGATTATCCATCATACACTGGGTAGCAACAGAAATACAAGCTTAAGATGGAGCCTGGAACAAATCATATGGACAGTCAAAATCTGCAAATTTATCATCCATCACAATACACTAATACTAATAAGTGTACATTAGCGTAAACACATCTTAGTAGAAAACTCTGCTTTGACATACAGATCGAATCAACTACCCTTGCAATACCACAAAGATAAACAACCAATGCAGAGAGGACATAAACAGCAAAAGGGGCATAGAAGCTGTGCGACATAATGCGGTATAGGATGCTGACCTTTAGTCCTCTCCTTGTGGGTGTAAGGCGAGTACCACTTGTTGAGCCTCACCTTGCCCTGCCGGCTGATCAGGAGCACGAAATTGATCTGTGAAGACACCGAGTAAAAAAAGGAGATTCAGTAATTGTAGTAGCCTATGTCGCACTGAATGTACATTCAATATTTTGAAAACAATGGAGAAACGGCGCTCCACCATCTAAGCCACCGCCGCATCTGCTACCCAACCACCGCCCTGGACGCCACCTTCCGCCATGGGAGCACGGGCACCATGCGGTTCCCCCGCCACCAGCACCACCACCATGGCCTGGTGGAGATTCCGCACGAGCACGCCGCCTTCCGCCATGGTCGCCGCACTTCTCGCCGAGAGCACAGAGGACGTGTGATTCCGCCTCACCCCGCAGAATCACCTCCATGGTGGTCGCCCTTTGCCTTGGCAGCGCCGACGTTGTTCGATTCCCCCCAAGGCCATGGCCATCACCCTTCTCCTGGGAACGGGGGCGCGAGCAGCACCGCTACCTCTAGATCCTCCTCGGCCAATCTCAGGATCCATCGATGGGGCGCGACATCGAGTTCGTCGGGGTGGGTGTGTGGATGGATGGAGATGTGGTGGGGTGGGGCACGCAAAGAGATAAGCCACACCAGGCCACGCGTTGGCCCGAAGCATTCCCGGTCGCTCGATCTAAATCCAACGCGCGTGACGAGGGAGCACCGCGTAAGACACTGCAGTGCCCAGGCAAGAAATAGATTTTGCGCCATTTTTAATACTGACCAAAGGCATCGTGTCTGACATTAACAAAAAATCCCCGCAAAAAGCATTTATAAAAAATAGCCATATAACACTCCGGCATCTGTTCATGATTGCTTTAATTAAGTGCAATACTCCATTGCCGACATTCGATTAGTTCATGGTGTAGAACCATATACTCAACTGTGGAGTTCTAAATTCAACTACTCGTGCCGCGGCCTGGCTGTGACCACACTGAACTTTATTTAAAACGAACGGCCCTCTTTGATTGATACTATAAGGAGGAGCGCTATTTGGTTTGAGAGTAACAATGGCTGACCCTAGTATAATACTCCGTAATACGTAGAAACTAACTACAATTACGCCTCAACGTTGATTCTTGGTTCCCTCCACTACTCAGGGTGTGTTTGGTAGCCTGTACGAGTTGGAATTCACTTTCCCACCAGAGATATCTGGCTTCATACAAGCTGGCATGAGATTTGGTGGGCTGTTTGTTAGCCCGTATGTGCTGAGAGAAGTTTTAACTGATACATTGTTTGTTAGCCTGTATGGATAGAGATTGGTTCTAAGACTTGAAATAACAAAGAGGTCCAAGCTTTTGTACAAATACCCCTAAACAAAACAGAGAAAAGCAATCGGGTCCCCAAAAAATTTGGTCTCTTCTCCAGCACCGGCGCAGTCGACATGGCAGCCGCCACGCACGCGCCGCCGCCGTGCGCTGTCTCCATGCGCCGCCGCCGTGCGCTGTTTCCATGCGCCGCCGCCGTGCGCCGCCAGAGGAGGCCGAGGGCGGGCTCTACGCGCTGCTTCCGTGCGCTGCCAGAGGAGGCCGATGGCGGGCCACCGTGCGCCGCCACGAGGAGGCAGATGGCGGACCGCCGTGCGCCGCCACGCGCCTCCGTGCGCCGCCACGAGGAAGCCGAGGGCGGGCCGCCACGCGCCGCCGTCCGCCGCGGTGCCTCACGCGCTGTCGTGGGCTGTTACGTGCCGCCAGGAGGATTCCGATGGCGGGCCGCCGTGCGCCGCCGTCCGAAGGATGGGGGGCAGGCCGACACGCGCAGCCAGGGCGCCAGGAGGGAGCTCATAGCCGGTCGTCTTCCTCTGCGCGGGCCGGTGGAGGAAGGAGGCTGGAGCTCGGGAGAGCTCACAGAGAGTTGGTGGGGAAAATGATTAGCCAAAGAGGTGCGGGTGGGGGTCTGGGGGGTGCTCAACAGTGTTTTGCGGGATGGAGTGAACCAAGCTCACTTGCGAAGCTCGATTTGAGCTTCTCAGTCCGGCCTGGCTGAGGGGCCTTTTTCGTATGAGCTCGGCAGTGTTGAGATGGCACGAGCCGGTCTAACAAAAAACAAATAGGCAGCTGAGCTAGGTTGGGTTGGGATTATCTGAGCTCCTACAGGATACCAAACACACCCTCAGTGTCTAAGGGCATGCAACTCCAACATGCCAGCGCGAATCGGACTGCATTTCGGTCTGATTCTGTCTATTCGCGCTGGGCCACGGCGGCAATCCGTTTGCGCGTGGCTAGCGGGTCCGTTTGTGGTCCATCATTGAGCCTTGCATTTAGGTCGCTCAGATAGAATTGGATGCCTGCGGTCCTCTTGCCTTAGCCTGTTGGAGTCGCTCTAAAATATTGTGGAAGACCATGATAGTAGACGGACACAATCAAAGCAGTCCAAGACCCAACAAGGTTTTTCTTATCCACAGCTCGTCTCTCTCAGGAGTCACGTGGCGGAGGCGGCGGCGGCAGCGGCTAAAACTTCCTGATCTTCGGTCCGGCGAGAGCGCTCGTCCCCTCTCCTTTCACTGCTGCGGTAGCAGGAGGGAGGGGGATCTCGCTCCTCCGCCTAGCAGTTAGGGTTAGGATCAATGTGCTCTGGTGTGTCGTTGGGATGGTGGGAGTGATGTTCGGGCAAATAAATTTTCCTCAACCCTACTCCCACATCGGCGTCGACCTTTACGGCGGTGCCACAGAGTTGATGCACCGTGTGCTTGTCGATCCTTCAGATCGACAGCTTGGTCTTCTCGCCGTTCAGATCTGGCGAGATATATTTCTCGTTGTGTCGTTGGCCTTCGCTGACGGGCGGGGCGAGGTGGATTCTCTGGAATGATGATGTTGATCCGGAGGTGGTGGATCTGTTGTTCTTCCCTGACTTTGTCGATGGGAGGCGGAAGATCTTGGTCTAAGACAGCACAGGGACATCCCCCGATCGACGTGCCGCAGCGACATGTGCCTTGCTGCGTGCAGCGGCCTGTTCATCGACCACAAAGCCTTGTTGGAGATGGTGCTTTCTTGGATCTGGCAATGGTGGAGGCTCGGCGTTCCTTTCGACGTGCGTCTTGGCAGCGTTGGAGTTGGGCGGCAACCGCTAGCTTCGGCGGTTGCAGGAAACCGTAGGGATCGATTTGTATTTATTTATATTTTATGGTTTTATCTGCAAACTTTTCATGATAATCATTTTATCCCGGTTTGTTTTTTAGTTTCCAAGTATGTTGCTTCTTGTAACTTGATATTCAATTAATGAAATATGTGGTTGCTCTAAAAAAACAAGGTTTTTCTTATGGTCTTAAACTATTAAAGAACTGCACATCTTTTGACATGATAACACTAGACCTTTAGTAATACAAAGGTATGAATTCTTGAACGGTTAAGATCAAGAATAATAGTAGAGTTATAAACTCATTGCCATTTCTATAGACAACTTTATACCCTTTATACCCAACATGTACAATATTGGCTACACAAGTGTACTTCTTTACGAATATATTTATATACTTGACACTTTCACAAAGTGCCTAGAAGCACGTACTGCAACTAACTCTTGTATGAGAGCCCTCTTCTCTTCTCACTCCTCTAACTTATATAAAATATGTTATTTTATTTTTATAGCCAGCTAACTAGATTTTTTTGTATTTAATTTTATTGTACTTGCTCTGAATAGCTACACATTACTATTTCCTGGGTGCTTGAAAAATAGCTCTTGATTGTCAAAAAATATAAATTATACCATGTTTATACTAGCAACAATAAAATAACATATAGATACTTTACACATAAATATTTCATGGTGTATCTGATCATATTAGTTTTAGGTTATGTATGTTATTGATCTTCTATAAATTTTGTTAAATTTTATATTATTTCACCCTAGAAAATAATTTGTCAAAAAGAGAGTTAGTACTTTAATAACACATAACACGTTTGCGCAAGAGAACGTGCCAGCCTTCGAGCAATAGCCCATCAAATAACCAAAACAGATCATCAAAACACCAAACCATCCCATGTAATAGACGTTTTCTGTGCTAGTTATCTAGCTGTAGAAGCAATCCCACATGCTAATACTTTTACGTCTCTCTAAAATTATAGGCATGATATAATCTTGGTTTATTAAAATTACAAGAAAAAATCTCCAAAAGCCGAAGCTTCCAAAAAAAGATGGACAAGGCCACCATCACCAGAGGGCTTCTAATTTCCCGCTTATAGCATCCTTTTTTAAGGATCTATAGCATCTAAATAGGGGGAGCTTCGCCTGTACCGGTTCATCATGGCCCCATTTTGCCGGGCCTGAGAAGTAGGTTTTTTTTTCAAAATAAATTTCAGAAACCATACTCCTTCTATGCCAAAATATAATGAGTATAAGACTTTTTCAAACTCTGACCAAGTTTGTAGAAAATATATCAACATATAGAATATCAAATCAATAACATATGATTCATCATAATCTATAATTTTAATATGGTGGTATTGTAGAAATCAATAATTTTTCAATAAACTTGGTAAAAGTTAGTGGAGTTTGACTTTCACCGTAACCAATGCGCACTAAATTATGGCAAGGAGGGAGTATCATGTTTCTATTGTTATCGCACTATATATGTTTGTCTAATATTTTTGCCTTGGAAAATATGTTTGCCTTGCAAAAGTAAAACAACCTATATCAAAATAGTAAGTGATTCTTTTTAACCTCATGAACATCTTTTTTGATATATGTGAACCATTTACATAAGGTGAACATTTTCTATCCGAACATGGAATTTTCTTAAAATATGATTTTTGACATGATTTTTTAAAACCATGAACATTTTTTTACAATGTCAAAAAAAAATTAAATATAAAAGGGATACTCCCTCTGACCCATTTTACATCCATACTAATGAAGAGTAATATGGGTTAGAAAGAGTATAAAAGCGCAAAATAAAACATAAAAGATAAAAGGGAATAAAAATATAAAAAGGGGAAAAACACGTAAGTACTCTACCATCGAACACTTCAGGCAGAACATCTCCTATTTCATGTATGGAGCGGCAAATAGGATATCCCACCGTCCGCCCTAAGGCTGCAAGTGAGACCATCTATAAATGACAAGGGTTAACTCGATAAATGTCCTAGATGAAGGACTTAGGATCGGGGGAATAGGCCGTCGGATGAACTCGAAGGTAAAGATCAGTCAAACAAGGTGTGTATCGAGAATAAACGTGATGATCAACTTGGCTTACTCTCAATCTATCCATGACCGGCCTCTCCAGGCCCCTATATATAGGTGGCCAGGTCTCAAGAAACCGGTCGGGTCTGATACATATTACAATGTCTGTATTCGACATGGACTCGTACTTTGACTACGAATATTCTTGGTCCTAGCTTAACGGGCCTCAGTAGTACACAAGTAACGAGCTCTATTAGCTATATCCTTGTCAGTGGGTGTCCCGCAAAATGTTGCGAGAGCCCGCATAATTTAAGTGGGGTTATACGGGTAGCCCACATAATCAGGCGGGATCCCATGGCGTTTGTATTATCCACATAATCTACAATTACGGATTTAATATAACTGACACTGAGCTAGGTCCGCATATTTTCTGCATATCCCTACAATTAAATAGTGGGACATCCGCTTACACGCACATAGCAATAGCGCACATGGAGAAATTTGATGGTTTGCTAGTCAATCATTTTTCTATACCCCTCTAGCATTTGTTCCCTTTCTGCCACATGTTGTCTGGTAGGCTAGAAGCCAGCCTCTCAACTGTTTGGACTTGTTCGTACCACACTAGCCCCGTAAATATGCACAATTCTGGGTGTGGCGACAAAACATTCAAACGGCTCAGTGGCGGCGGTTGCCCTTGGTGGGTGGTCGGTGCATGTGGACGCCGGTGTGAACCTGTCTGAAACTCTCTATTTCCTTGCTTGTCCCTCTTCGTGATCTTTTCCTACCAACAGATAAAACGATGATGCTCCAAAGTAATTATGTATCAATTTATTCAAGACTTATACGGGATATGTGGTCTTAGTGGGAAGCCTGCAAAATTTCACAAAATCCCACTTCTAGACCTACTTTTCACAGCCAGAAGTCAAAGCCGAAACAAATAGCCTGCTTCGACCCGCTACGGTTCCGCAGCCCGAATCGGCTTTTAGGGCGTGATTGGCATCCTGCATCACTTTTTTGGCTCCCTGGGGCCATGCGCTGGGTGGCCTGTGTCGCACCATGCAATGCAACCATGCTCAACGCTCTCTCGTTTGGTAGCCTATGATACACTGTAGCTGCATTTCTTGAGCCATTTTGGTACCATTGTTTGGATGCTTGCAGGCTTATTTGTAGTCTCACCATGGTATGCTTACCACATATCACCACTTCTTTCTCCTCTAGTCACTGCTAGACAGAGGCTGAGCTGCAGCCATCATGTCGCTGCTCGCCACCGGTAGCCGTCGAAGCTGACGAGTCCGTAGCCCTATGTCGAGGCCAAGCTACAGCCATCATGTCGCTGCTCGCTGCTGATAGCCCCCAAAGACAGTAGTCAGTAGCATTGCGCCACGTCCAGTTGATTCAGAGGACAACGACGAGTATGAACAGACATGCGTACAACTTCCAGTATACAGACAGATGAAGTTGAAATTATCTATGATCACAGAAACAAAAAATTTACAACACGAAAGTTGTGTAAAACGATGCGCTAAAGGTACTTGATGACCCACAAGTATAGGAGATCGCAACAGTCTTCGAAGGAAGTAAAACCCAAATTTATTGATTCGACATAAGGGGAGCCAAAGAATATATGTAAGCCTTAACAGACGAGTTGTCAATTCAGCTGCACCTGGAAACAGTCTTGCTCGCAGTGGTTTATCAGTAGCAACAGTTTTATAGTGGTGATAGTAGTAAAACAGTAACAACAGTAGTAAAATAACAGCGGTAATAGTAGTAATAGTAAACAGTAGGAACAAATACTATAGGTATAGGGATGGATGTACGGGCGTTGCATGGATAAGATAATTCATGAAATCAATGAGACATGGGCATTGCAGATAAATAATGATAAAGCATCCTAGTACTAACAATCATAGGCATGTGTTCCGGATATTGTCGTACGTGCTCACAAGGAAAAACTTGCACAACATCTTTTGTCCTACCAGCCTGTTGCAGCAGGGCCTCAAGGGAAACTACTGATAATTAAGGTACTCCTTTTAATAAAGTACCGGAGTAAAGCATTAACACTCGGTGAACACATGTGATCCTCACATCATAGCCATCCCCTCCGGTTATCCCAATTTCTGTCACTTTGGGGCCTCGGGTTCCGGACAACAATATGTGTATACAACTTGTAGTTAAGACCATAAACAACAAGTATCATCATAGAAATAATAACATGTTCAGATCTGAAATCATGGCACTCGGGCCCAAAGTGACAAGCATTAAGCACAACAAGTTGCAACAATGTCATAGGCACTAAATAAAGATACTAGGCACTATGCCCTAACAATCTCGTATCAAATTACATGAATGATCTCATCCAATCCCTACCATCCCCTCACCTACAGCGGGGGAATTACTCACATATGGATGGAGGAGTCATGGATGGTCGATGGAATGACGTCGGTGATGATGGTGATGATGATCTCCTCCAAATCCCCGTCCCAGCAGGGTGCCAGAACAGAGTTTTTGGTTCCAAATCGCGGTTTCTGATGGCGGCGGTGCAGCGGAAGTCTATCTGGGAAAAATGCCATCTCTCCGATATTTTCAGGTCAAGGGGTATATGTACGCGAAAGGAGAGGTTGAGGAGACGGCCGAGCCGTCCTCACACCAGGTGGGCGCGGCCAGGGCTGGGTCATGCCCCCTGTGTGTGTGGAGGCCTCGTGCCTCCACTCCGTCTCGTCTTCTGGCTCCGTGGGTCTTCTAGTGAAATAGGATTTTTGATATTTTTCCCAAATTTTTACTGAAACTTGGATTTCTGCAAAAAAACGAGATACCAGAGCAATTCTGCTGAAAACAGCGTTAGTCTATGTTAGTTGTATTCAAACCACACAAATCAGAGGAGAAACAATAGCAAAAGTGTTCGGGAAAGTAGATACGTTTTGGACGTATCAACTCCCCCCAAGCTGAGCTATTTGCTTGTCCTCAAGCAATTCAGTTAACAACTGAGAGCGATAAAAGAAACTTTTACGAACATATTTGCTTCATAGATGTATATATACTAACTATATGATCAAGTACTCAGGCAATTCATAATAAGAAATATGCAGCCAATGCTACCTCATAGTCAAGCAAGCTATGAAAGAGTGCCAACATACTAATAACAAGTAACATGAACATAAGAAGCTACAAGATTGTAATATGCATAAATGATATGGAAGAGTGGTATCCAGCTTGCCTTTATTTGTGGAGCAAAACATAAATGCTGAGGCACCTCTGAAGTCCAAAGGAAGACTAGAAGTAAAAATATCAAAGATACAAGCATCAAAGTTATACCACAATTAACCATGTTCTGGGACAAGCACATTATACTAAGAATAATAGCTATGCTCTCAAGAAGTGCTTTAAAGTTAGAAGATAAAGACTCAACATAAAAGTAAAAGAAAGGCCCTTCAAAGAGGGAAGCAGTGATTTAACATGTGCTAGTGCTTTTCATTTATAAAACAGAGATAAAAAATTATTTTGAGAGGTGGTTGTTTCATGTCAACGACTGGCAATGGGGACTTGCTATCTTCCATAATAAATAAGTGAGAGCAGTTCCGAGTTATTTGAAATTTTGGCACATTGGTGCTCTTTTATAAAGCTTTGGCACTCCTCCCCACCTTTTTTCCTTTCTCAAACCATGGCTAACCGATTCCATCGGGTGCCCACCAGCTTTCACATACCATGGAGGAGTGCTCTTTTTCTTTTTTTTCTTTTTTGAAATTAGATTATAATGGTCTGACCAGCTCCCTTGCAAAATTTATGACGAGCAGATGAAGCTGCCTAGTCGAGGGGTACTTAATTTAATATGGAAGATAGCAATTCCGACCACCACATCCCCATGAGCTAAAAACAGTGGCACAAAATGAGAAGTATTTGAAAGTTTTGAAAGGTAGCACATGAAAATTTACTTGGAATGGCTTTGAAATACCATGCTTAGGAATTTATAGTGGACTCTTTGGAAGACTTGTTTTTGGTAGTTGGATGCACGAGTAGAGCTCATACTCAATACAAGTGAAGGCTAGCAAAAGATTGGGAAGCGACAATCGAGAGAGCAATAGCTGTCATAATCATACTTGCGATAAAACAAAATTAATATAGGCATAAAAATGATACAAGAACTCTGAGGCAAAGTAAATCATCGAGGCTTAATTGACTTTTTGTTCAGTCATGTGCATGCTTGAGCATGTGCCAGGTCGATTCAAATGAAACTTTCAGAGGAGGATACCACAATAACATACCATATTATGAATAAAACAATGCATGCAAGCGTCTACATGACATGCTACAAACTATTAGTAAATTGAAACTAATCATATGAAAGCAAGAACTACAAAGCATCTATTAGATAACATATACCTTACATGAACCGACTAAGCATGTCCACATAGATGAGTATATGTACAAAAATGAAAACAAATAGAGTTCATACCAGCCTCTTACCACATCTCGGATTGTCATATGTCGTCATTATTGCCTTTTCACTTCTGTGGCTTGAATAATATAAAGTGAATAACAAGCTCCAATGGAGTAATGAGAGACTGAACTCTGCAACAAACTTTACAAAACCGAAGAAGAGCAACAAATATTTTTGGGTTTTCGATTTTTGAAACAAGAACGAAAGGAAATAGTGAACAAAGCAAAATATTTTTGGATTTTTCAAATACCAAACCGAAAATAGCAAGTAAAGCAAACCAAAGGTAGAAAGCTTAAAAGGCAAATGAAGAGAAACAACAGAAATATTTTTTGTCTTTTTGTGTTTTGGAAAGAAGAAATAAGAACAAGACCAATAAAGAAAGCGAAACATGGATATACAAAGGACCGACAAAATATGATATGTAGATGAGTGAATCATCGGCGTACCTCCCCCCAAGCTTAGGCTTTTGGCCTAAGTGGAGATCAACTCCAGCCCTGGTAGTTGCTCCAGGCTGGTGGGTCATCATGGGTGTAATCATACCCCAGCTCTCGTGAAGATAAAGCTGATGGCGCATAATCATAATAAGGTTACTCATATGGGAAGTTCGCAATGTTGGAGGGCTAACCCGACTCCTCGGCACCCTCCTCATCATGCACAGGCGGCGGGTGCTCCTCTACGTATGCATCGAGCTCATCCTCCATGAGCGACCAACCATTCCTGCGATCAAGGTTAAATAAAAGAGGTGCAGGCAAACGGACTGATCGATCAGTCTTTACGACCTTCCAGGTAGTCTTCTTGAAAAAGGTTAGCTCAAATGTTAAATTAATCAAACTAGCAGGAGGAGAAATAAACTTATGATGAATCATAGAACTAAGATCAAGTTTCTCCTCGGGGAACTGCAGGTCTAGGAAATGAGGCATTACACCATGCAAAGCTAACATGCGTGAAGCTATAAGTCCCCCATAGATTCCTCCTTTCTCACGATTAACATCAAGACGGAAAGCTATTAAGGCACCCAAATGGTAAGTCCTATCACGTCTCAAAGCAGCAGCAATAAAAGCTAGATCATGGAGAGATAATTTACTTGCAGATTTCCTAGCAAGAACACATTTGGTAATAAAGAAGGCAAAATATCGAATGGATGGGAAATGAATATTTCGAGTTTTACCACCCTCTCTTGTGAAGCTTCTTCCTTGACAAATCTACTCATATAGTTCCAACAATGGCCTAGGCTGGCCCCTTATCTTCTCGAGCGATCCCCACTGTGGTACTCTAATAGCTGTACAGAAAACATCAAGAGGCAAGTCCACAGATTTGTTATAGATTTTATAATGAACCATGGGGTTAGAAGTGGACCAACTAAACCTAAAATCCTGCACCACAGACATTGTTAGTTTAATATATTGGGAAGGTTCACCCTCAATAAAATGTTCCAATCCTGTATTAGATATTAAAGTTTGGAAGTCCTGCAGGATTCCAGCAGCACTCATAAAATCTGAGCAAGGATAGTGTGAGGGGAAGACCCTCTCTTCACGGTGAACTTTCATAACTTCATGCACTTCTAGTTCATGTTGAGAGAGTTGATATAAATTCTCCTCCATTTCTGAAATTTTTAACAAACCTCATAAAATATGATTTTGAGACAAGCAAATGTAGGAAACTACTATAGTAAGTTACTAGAGAGCTAACATGCATCTAAATATCATTTCTAAGCAATAGAACAAGCATGCATACTCATTTATTCTGCCACCTACAATGCTAAAATACTCAAGAAATATTGGACAAGCGAAGGAGTCACATACCGGAGAACGAATGCTCCAAATCTCGGCAGAAATGATGGGCTGAGCAAGGAGATCGAAAAATAGAGGTGAAGAATAGCAAGAACTCGGGTTTGAGCTGGGTGTGTTGTTGTTTTCGGGAGAGAGAAAGAGCTGGGGAGGAAGAGATAAGTGAGAGGCCAGGTGGGGCCCTCTCACAGCAGGTGGGCGCGGCCAGGGCTGGGCCATGCCTCCTGTGTGGGAGGTGGCGTGGCAGCCCCTTCTGGTGTCTCCCAAGTGTCTCTCTGTCCCATTTTTGAAATAAAAATTTATAAAGAATTTTCTGGAATTTTTCAAGAAACTTTATTTTCAAGGATTTTTCAGAAATTGGCATATCGATAAAAACTCAGAAAAATAGAGATGAAATGATTTAAAGCAAATCAAAACCATGTATGCAGCAGCTCTGAGATACTCTTAATCACGCAACTAAACTAAAAGGGTAAAATTGACGAAAGCAAATAAAACTAAAGTGGAGTAAATGCGGTGAAAACAAAGTTCTGTTCATATAAAATCACTTTGTTAACAAGGTTGATCAAGTCTTGTTACCAAACTAACTTTATATGAGGCAAAACTTTGCACTTCACTAAATGCTTATGTTACCTCAACTTTGATAGGCATAGTCCCAACCATAACAATTTTATATTCTTCCTTGGGCTTTTGCTCTGAACAAATAATTTGACCAACTCTGATGGTCTCAACATGCTTGATTGAATTTAGAGCATTCTTCCTATCAATCTTCTTGGGAAAATAAACCGTGTACTCTTTGTCATTGACATTAAAAGTTACTTTTCCTTGATTGCAATTAATAACAGCACCTGCAGTGTTTAGAAAAGGTCTCCCAAGAATAATAGACATATTATCATCTTCAGGCATTTCCAACACAATAAAATCAGTTAATATTAAACAACTGTTAGCAACTTGAACAGGAACATTCTCACATATACCAATGGGAATAGTAGTAGACTTATTAGCCATTCGCAAAGATATATCAGTTGATACCAATTTTTCTAGATCAAGTCTCTTATAAAGAGAAAAAGGCATGACACTAACTGCAGCTCCCAAATCACATAAAGCAGTTCTAACATAGTTATTTTTAATGAGGCAAGGAATAGTTGGTATACCTGGATCTCCAAGCTTCTTCGGAACTTTACCATCAAAAGAATAATTAGCAAGTAGAGTGGAAATTTCCTCATTAGGAATTTTCCTTTTGTTAGTAACAATATCTTTCATATATTTTCCATAAGGAGGCATTCTAATAGCATTAGTCAAAGGAATTTGAAAAAATAAAGGTTTCATCCATTCACAAAACCTGTTGTAGTGTTCTTCTTCCTTGGACTTGTATTTCTTACTAGGAAAAGGCATTGGTTTCTGTACCCAGGGTTCTCTCTTTACCATGATTGGTGGCAATGAAGTCTTCTTTGGTGTACTTTGCATTCTTATCAATCTTTTCTGGTTCCTCTTCAACTTCTTCTTTATCGGAAGCATCTCCTGGTTCAGTTTCAGCATCAGAAATAGAAACACTGTTAGGATCTTTACCTGCATCAGATGATTTTGTAGTTGTTTTATGCTTCTTCTTCTTCTTCTTCTTAGAAGGAATATCATCACTTGAAGTACATTGAGAATCTTGCTCGACCCTCTTAGGATGTCCTTCAGGATATAATGGATCTTGAGTAGTGGCACCACTTCTTGTGCGTATTTCACATGCTTGCTTCTCTCTTGCGGCATTAACTAGCAAGTCTTTTTGCACCTTGGTAAGCTAATCAATTTGTGTTTGAACCATTTGAAAATGTTTAACAAGTATCTTCACATCATTGGAGGTTCTCTCCACAATATCCTGGAACTTGTTAATAGCTCTAGAATTTTCCAACAAATGATTCTGCACTTTTCTATTAAAATTTTCTTGCTTAACAATAAAATTATCAAATTCATCTAAGCATTGATCAGGAGGTTTAGAATAAGGAATATCTCTTTCATCAAAGCGTTGGAGAGAGTGTACCTCAATTGTAGATGAGTGAGGGATTGGCTTACATAATTCTTCTATAGGAGGTAAATTCTTCACATCTTCGGCCTTAATACCTTTCTCCTTAAGAGATTTCTTAGCTTCCCGCATCACTTCATCATTTAATTCAATCATCCCTCTCTTCTTCGGTATAGGCTCTGTAGATGGCGCAGGTGTTGGTGCTGGTGTTGGCTCAACTAGAGTCCAATCATCATGATTCCGGCTTATTTTAGCCATTAATTCTTCAGCTTCAGCCGGAGTTCTTTCCCTGAAAACACAACCAGCACAACTATCCAGATATGTCTTAGATTCATTAGTTAGTCCATTATAAAATATATCAAGGAGTTCATTTTTAGGCAATGGCTCTTTAGGCAAAGCTCTAATTAATAAACAAAACCTTGTCCAAGATTCAGGCAATATCTCTCCTTTTCCCTGTTCAAAATCAAAGATTTTCTGCACAGCAGCATGTTGAGCACTAGCAGGAAAATATTTCTAAAAGAAAGCATTAACCAAAGCAATAGGACTATTAAGAGATCCAGGAGACAAACTATTAAACCAAGTTTTAGCTGCATCTTTCAACGAGAAAGGAAAAATCTTTGCAACAAAGTAAGTGCGGAGCTTAATGTCATCAGAAAACAAATTACTCAAAGTAGAAAGCTCATTCATGTGCTCCATAGCACTCTCATTTTTAGTACCATAAAAAGGAGTTTTCTCAACAATAGATATGTAAGATAAATCCAAAGATAAATCATAATCCTTGTCTCTAATATTTATGGGAGAAGCAGCAAACTTAGGATCAGGAGACAATTTATATCTAACAGTATGTCTTGCAAGAAGTTCTTTAACTTCAGCAGCATTACGAGTAGCACGTGCTTCAGCAATAAAATCATCATTAAGCTCAATATAAGCATCATCAAAATCATCACTAGGACATTCCCTAGACTCAGGTGAACTAACAGGTGTAACAGTGGTGTTTCCCAACTTAGCTCTAGCAATAGTAGCATCTAAAAAGGAACCTAGTGAACCACTCTCATCAAGCATAGTAGAAGCATCATCTAAATTATCAGTGGCATTTTCAAACTCAGCAGAAGTAGTAGCAGTAGCATGTGCATGTGGTGGTGTAAGCAACTTACTCATAACAGATGGCGAATCAAGAGCAGCAGAAGTGTTGAGAGTTGTACGTCTTCTTGTAGTGGATGGCAATATAGGAACTTTTCCATCACGAGGTTTACCCATGATGAAAGGATTGCAGCGAACAATATGAATACCAAGTGAACTTACAAATAAAGCTATGCTCTCCGGCAATGGCACCAGAAAATAGTCTTGATGACCCATAAGTATAGGGGGTCGCAACAGTCTTCGAGGGAAGTAAAACCCAAATTTATTGATTCGACACAAGGAGAGCCAAAGAATATATGTAAGCCTTAACAGATGAGTTGTCAATTCAGCTGCACCTGGAAACAGTCTTGCTCGCAGTGGTTTATCAGTAGCAACAGTTTTATAGTGGTGATAGTAGTGAAACAGTAACATCAGTAGTAAAATAACAGCGGTAATAGTAGTAATAGTAAATAGTAGGAACAAATACTGTAGGTATAGGGATGGATGTACGGGCGTTGCATGGATACGATAATTCATGAAATCAATGAGACATGGGCATTGCAGATAAATAATGATAAAGCATCCTAGTAGTAACAATCATAGGCATGTGTTCCGTATATAGTCGTACGTGCTCACAAGGAGAAACTTGCACAACATCTTTTGTCCTACCAGCCTATTGCAGCAGGGCCTCAAGGGAAACTACTGGTAATTAAGGTACTCCTTTTAATAAAGTACCGGAGCAAAGCATTAACACTCGGTGAACACATGTGATCCTCACATCATAGCCATCCCCTCCGGTTATCACAATTTCTGTCACTTTGGGGCCTCGGGTTCCGGACAACAATATGTGTATACAACTTATAGGTAAGACCATAAACAACAAGTATCATCATAGAAATAATAACATGTTCAGATCTGAAATCATGGCACTCGGGCCCAAAGTGACAAGCATTAAGCACAACAAGTTGCAACAATGTCATAGGCACTAAATAAAGATACTAGGCACTATGCCCTAACAATCTCATATCAAATTACATGAATGATCTCATCCAATCCCTACCATCCCCTCACCTAAAGCGGGAGAATTACTCACACATGGATAGGAGAGTCATGGATGGTCAATGGAGTGACGTCGGTGATGATGGTGATGATGATCTCCTCCGAATCTCCGTCCCAACAGGGTGCCAGAATAGAGTTTCTGGTTCCAAATCGTAGGTTCTAATGGCGGCAGCGCAGCGGAAGTCTATCTGGGAAAAAACGCCGTCTCCCCGATATTTTCAGGTCAAGGGGTATATGTAGGCGAAAGGAGAGGTCGAGGAGACGGCCGAGCCGTCCTCACACCAGGTGGGCGTGGCCAGGGCTGGGCCGCGCCCCCTGTGTGTGTGGAGGCCTCGTGCCTCCACTCCGTCTCGTCTTCTGGTTTCGTGGGTCTTCTAGTGAAATAGGATTTTTGATGATTTTTCCTGAATTTTTACTGAAAATTGGATTTCTGCACAAAAACGAGACACCAGAGCAATTCTGCTGAAAACAGCGTTAGTCTGTGTTAGTTGTATTCAAAACACACAAATCAGAGGAGAAACAATAACAAAAGTGTTCGGGAAAGTAGATACGTTTTGGACGTATCAGTACTCATGAAAGGAAATTTCAAATGATGGCCCGTGTTCGATGAATTTGACAAATTTGTTCAAAACTCTTTCAAACAAAATTGAAGATGTATACCAAACGAAACTCAAAACCGATAGTCATAATGTATTCATCTCGTCGAGGTGCATCTTTTTCGTGTAGAGCACACGATTAAACGAACCATGGTTACGCTAACAAGAACAGTGTATGGCCACTGTGAAGATGCCGGGCTGACGCCGTCGTGATGCCGTAGCCGGCGAGTCTATCCCGCCGTGTCGGCGCTCACTGCTGATAGCCACCGAAACCGACGAGTCTGTCGTGCCACACTCCGATGATCTATGCTACAGCGATAAACATGAACATCTTCAGTCCAAAGAGGATGAACACACATACGTATACCATTGCAGTATACAAGAGAGATGCAAACCTTATTTTCTATGATCATCGAAATAAAAACTTACAACATGGAAGTTGTGTGGAACAGTGTGGTGAAACTACTCGCCAAAGGAAATTTTAAACGACGGCTCATGTGCGACGAATTTCACAAAATTTGATCAAATCGGTTTCAAACGAAATTGAAGCTTACACCAAACAAAACTCAAAACGGATGGTCAGAATGGATTCCCCTTGTCGAGGTGCATCTTTTTCATATAGGACACATGCTTCAATGATCCATGGTTGTGGTACTATAAAGGGCTTATGAGGGAGCTGTTTAGAGGAAGGAGAGAACATTAAACGAGGGTGAGGGAAAGCAAGTCTATGTACAGGGGTTGACCACTTTTGGCTCATAGGAGCCAGAGACGAGGGTGGCTCTGGGGAAACGTTCGATTCGAAGGTATCCCCAAGGCCTGGGCGAAGGGTGCTTTACGCAGTGCGCTGATCATGTTTTGGATGCAACCCGGGACTCCAATCAATGGGCTTTCTACTCCCTAGAGCCTGGTTGGACTTCTTGCAGACTACCAATCGTACCTGTAGCGCATTGGTAACGCATTGGTTAGAAGGAAAAGACTCGCTAGCGCGCGCGATATGGTGCAGTCATTTCGCTTAACAGTTCGAATGATGGGCTCGGCCCGTTTTGTTTCGTTCGGTGTGGTCTTTCGGTCATTCCACTTCCCCGATCCCTATACAACGCCCGTTGTGATGAATTTCAGGTCTACGCGCACCTCTTCCCACTCTCTCTTCTAAATGGGCCGGCCCGATAAGAGTTTAAGGTTTCTGGTTATTTTCGGTTTTAGGACCTTCTAGAATATTCCAGTGGGTTTCCAGCCGGTTTTGTCTCTCTGAACTGGTTTAATCGGTTTTTTCCTTTTTCTGTTTTGTTTATTTTCGTTTTTGATTTTGAACAGATTTTCAAAATTTAACTTTTTTCAAATTTTAACAGAACCAAATTTGAACAATTTTAAATTTGAACATTTTAAAATTTGAACAATTTCAAAATTGAACAATTTTAGATTTGAACATTTTTGAATCTGAACATTTTTAGATTTGAACATTTTCGAATCTGAACATTTTTAGATTTGAATGTTTTTCGAATTTGAATGTTTTTCAAATTTGAACAATTTTAAATTTGAACAGTTCCGAAATTGAACACATTTAAATTTGAACATTTTTTGGTTTTAAACAATTTTGAATTGGAAAAAAAGGCCTACCAGCCAATGCACAAAGATGAAGCTGTTGGGCCGGCCCACTCGCGATCCCGCGGGCATCGCCCCGCGAGTCGACGCAGCGAGCGGCGACCAGGGACTCCCTTCCACTTCCTTGTGGCTCTGCTAAAAGTATATTTCATGTCGCTTTCGTTGACTTCTACGTGCACAGCGCATGAGATTTTTCTATTTTTTTCTAGGTGAGCTTTTCACGTTGTACATCCAACATAGTATGCGCCTTTCTTCGTTCCTTTTTCTAGGTGAGTTTTCTATTTCTTTTCTTTCTTCTTTTATTATTTTTTGTTCAATTATTTTTCTTTTTCCCGTTCTAATTTTTTTACATTCTATTTTCTCAGACGCAATAATTTTTTCTCCAAGTAGACGAGATGTGTTCCACTAGCATAATATTTTTGTTCTCTAAGTACACGATATTTTTTCCCCAAACATAATATTCTTGTTCTCTACGTAAAAGAGACTGTTTGTTGGATGCGATATTATTATTCTCTAATATACAATATCTGTTTCTCAAATGCAATATTTTTATTCCCCGAGTAGACGAAATTTGTTCCTTGGATGTAATACTCTTGTTCCTTGAGTATACATGATTTGTTCCTCGGATGCAATATTTCTTGTTCCAGACTACATGAGATTTGTTCCTCAAACGCAATATTCTTGTTCCTCGAGTAGACGAGATTTGTTGCTCAAACGTAATATTCTTGTTTCTTGAGT
This sequence comes from Dactylis glomerata, assembly GCA_007115705.1. Taxonomy (NCBI): domain Eukaryota; kingdom Viridiplantae; phylum Streptophyta; class Magnoliopsida; order Poales; family Poaceae; genus Dactylis; species Dactylis glomerata. The sequence continues at coordinate 1,809,597 of QXEO01000454.1, forward strand.
ATACATGATTTGTTCCTCAGACGCAATATTCTTGTTCCACGATTAGATGAAATTTGTTCCTCAGACGCAATATTTCTTGTTCCCGACTACATGAGATTTGTTCCTCAAATGCAATATTCTTGTTCCTCGAGTAGACAAGATTTGTTCCTCAAACGTAATATTCTTGTTCCTTGTATACGATTTGTTCCTCATACGCAATATTCTTGTTCCCCGATTAGATGAAATTTGTTCCTCGGACGCAATATTTCTTGTTCCCGACTACATGAGATTTATTCCTCAAACGCAATATTCTTGTTCCTCGAGTAGACGAGATTTGTTCCTCAAACGTAATATTCTTGTTCCTTGAGTATACACGATTTGTTTCCCAGACGCAATATTCTTGTTCCACGATTAGATGAAATTTGTTCCTCGGACACAATATTTCTTGTTCCCGCCTACATGAGATTTGTTCCTCATACGCAATATTCTTGTTCCCCGAGTAGATGAGTTTTTGTTCCTCAGACGCAATATTCTTATTCCCTGAGTAGATGAAATTTGTTCCTCGGAGGCAATATTCTTGTTCCCCGAGTAGAGGAGATTTGTTCCTTGGATGCAATATTCTTGTTCCCCTGGTAGATGAGATTTATTTCTCAGAAGCAATATTTTTGTTCTCCCAGTAGATGAGTTTTTGTTCCTCTGACGCAATATTCTTGTTCCTAGGGTAGAGGAGATGTGTTCCTCGGACGCAATATCCTTGTTTCTAGTGGTTTGTTGCATAAACACTAAATTTTTATTCTTTTTTTGTAATCATGATTTGTTCCACGCACTAACTTTTTGTTCCTCGTATAATTTTACTTATTTAAGAAAATTAGTTTCAGAATTATTTGTACCTCCGTTCCAAAGGATTTGCTCTACTTAATTCTTCAAATCTAATTCTACAAAAATATTCAAGTGGTTTGTTCCACAAAACACTAAATTTTTGTTTCTTTTTTGTAGTCATGATTTGTTCCATGCACTAACTTTTTATTCCTCATACAAATTCCACTTATTCAAGAAATTAGTTCTAGAATTATTTGTTCCTCCGTTCCGAAAGATTTGCTCTACTTAATTCTTCAAATCTAATTCCACAATTTTTTTGTTCCTAGCTTTTTTTTGTTCTATGTCAAGTAAAATTTAGTCCGCATATATAATTATTTTGTACTCAAGCAGAAAATCTATTATTCCACATATTTTCACAAGTTTTGTTCTTTGCACAAGCTTTTTGTTTCCTATGATGCACAGCTAGTGGTAGAAGCTCACGTGCATGCATAGCTTGAGGCAGCAGCATGCACGCATATGCATGTCACTTCCTAGCAGGGGCAATACATAATTAAGAAATAGTATGCTTGACAAGGGTATAGTTAATAGATCCCGTTAGTTGAGTACCCCTGAGGCCCGTTAAGCTAGGTCCAATTGTAATGATAGTCGAATACGAGTTCTTACCATATGTCGATATTGTAATCTGTATCGGACCCTACCCGATCCTCGAGACCTGGCCACATATATATAGGGGTCAGGAGGGGATGGTGTAGGGCAGATTGAAAGCAAGCCAGGTTGAACACCCAAGTTTACTTTCGATATACACTTATTTCGACTAACCTTTACCTTCGAGTTCATCCGACGCCCTATTCCCCCGATCCTAAGTCCTTCATCTAGGACATTTGTCGAGTTAACCCTCGTCAATTGGCGCCGACCGTGGGGACCTGGGCGTCGGAGTCATAAATTCGACGGCTTTTTCGCTTTTAGCCAACAGCAGTTCAGAACTCGACGGAAGTCAGGATATAGAGTTAACAATTGGAAGTTTGAGCATCTTCGTCGGACCATCGGGTTCATCCCGCCTCTCGGATTCGACGAAACCAGATCCGTCGGCGAGCATGCCCGAAACAGAGGTAATACTGGAATCATCAGAAGGCTCTTCCAGCGAGGTAAACTCGCTGGTCAGCTTGGAAAAAGCACCAATCGCAGAAGGCGACAAAATTCGGGAAAATTTCGACTCAGAAGAAAGGGTATGTCAAACATACAACAACGCAAGGGACTTCGCCGTTGGAAGCAGTGGCGTCTCCAAAGTGCATCAGCTATGCGTCATTATCACCGAGACAGAAGAAGAGAACAACAACGAAGGAAGTAAAAAGGTCGACAGGCAAGTCGATAAAATAAAAGAATACAACAAAAAGGATAAGGAGAAAGTCCACGTTTCGGCTGGCGAATGGAGAATGATCAAGTCAGCTATCAATCATGGTACAGAAGTACCCGAAGGATCGAGAAGAGAAGTTCTAATGGGATATCAGTATGCATTATACCAACATAGGAAGAAACTAAGGGAGAAAAGAGACACGGTTCTTCAAAACAATAACAGTGTATCAAGGGAGGAATACTGGGATAACTATAGTGAGGATTCCAAGTACAGTAGAGAAAGGCGTGGAGACCCAAAACACAACAGAGGGCAACAGCACGCAGCAGAGAAGAAAGGTACTCGAGGAGCCCTACCCCACAACTAGAAGAGGAGAAAGATGACTTCATGCAAGAAATGCCAGAAGCAGCATTGATAGCAGCACAGGCGTATTTACTAACTACAAGGCCAGATCCCGGGGATCCGCGAGAAGATATGCACCGAGCCGCGATATGAAACCTCGAAATAGTGGAGAGCAGGATCAGGGAAAAAGGTCCAGACACAAAGTCGACAAGCTACAAGGAAAAGCAAAAGGAGAAGCTCAGATACAACTTCGCAGATAACGAGTATAGTGAGTCATCAGAAGAGAAAAGGCGACAAAAGAGGAAGGAGAACGCAAGAAATATAATAGCATAGGATCGAGTAAATAAATCATGCCATGCTTGGAGGGAAGAAAATTATGAAGACAACGATAATGAGATGGGCGCATTATACTTTACCCGCAGGGTTCGCAAAACTCGGGTACCCAAAGGATTCAAATTACCACATGATCAACATAAATATGACGGGTCGCAAGAACCTACCCTGTGGTTATCAGACTATTTGCAGACAGTGCAGATATTAGGGGGAACAAAAGCGACTGCAATGCAAAGTTTGCAGCTACACCTCACCAGCGCAGCACGGTCGTGGTTGAATACCCTACCCAACAAATCCATTGGAAGTTGGGGAGAACTCGAAAGCCAATTCGCAAGAAATTTTCATTCAACATACAAGCGCCCAGCATCACTGGAGGAAGTTAAGACGTGTGTGCAAAGGAAAGGTGAAACTCTATGTTCTTATATACAACGATGGAGTGTAATCAAAAACTCAGCAGAGGACGTCTCCGACTAACGAGCAATAGACGCTTTTTCGGCTAGACTTCGTCGCCCAGATCTCGTTGAAGAAATGGGAAGAACAAGACCTACAACAGTAGCCAAACTAATGGAAGATGCCAACAAATTTGCTGACGGAGAAGACGCATATAATAACAAAAGGGGACGTTCACCAGAAGTCGACAGAATAAGCAGCCAGAGGAGACGACACCGCAGCAGGGATAACCAAGGAAGGCGAAATCAGGTAGCCGCGGGCTACACAGCCGAAGAAGAGGAAGGATATGAAAACAGGAGGTTTCAGGCAAAAGGAGTAGGAAAATCGAGATACTCCGGTCCTTCGGCCGAGGATATGTTATACGGACCTTGTCGAATCCACTACGCATATCTTGATGGAAAAAGAGTCTCAAATCACCAGATGAAGGATTGTAGAATGTTCCTAAGGCTACAAAGCGCCATGGGTTCAAACCAAGTAGGATGGCAAGAAGAGAAGCACACAAGTCAAGGATATCAAATGCAAAGGCTAGCAAGGCACCTAGAATCAAAAGTTTACATATCAGCTATGATTCAACCGGTGCCTAAGTCGAAGAAAGAGCGAAAGAGTATATCCAGGTAAGCAAACCTAGCAATATCGTCACCACCAGCTACCACAGAGTACTTGCGATGGTCAGATCAACCAGTTAAGTACAGTAGAGCAGACCACCCAAGGAAAGTTCCCAGGCCAGGTGTGACGCCCCAAAACCGGCACCTTGCGTATCGTAGCGATAACGCCACAACACGCACGGTGTCGCTCTGGAAACGCCCACCAGGCATAATGTGCACATCGAAACATACACATTATGCGGGTGGAATCGAGTAGCAACAGTTACACAAGTTCATGATGGAACCCACAAAAGAATATATATATAACCACGAAGACTCCACGAGTCAAAATATCCAAAAATACAATATAAAGATCCAAATCATACATAAAGCAAAATAGCGTCCGAGTACGGACAAGAATACAAATGGGCCTTAGAGGCCCGAAGATAACGATGGCGTCCATAACCCTGCCCAGGCCAAGCCAGAAGGGTAACCTTGCTAACGTCGTTGCTCCCATACCTGTGAACATCGTCGGGCCAAAGGTTGCCGAACAAGGAGGGAGAAAGAGAAAAGGAAAAAAAACAAGGGTGAGTACCGAGGCACGTACTCGCGAGACTGGAATTCAGCTGTGCTCGCCTACAGGCTATATGGTGGACTAAGCGGCAACAAAAGAATCATACTACAGAGACAAACTACAGCTTTCGTCTAAATAGAATAAGACAAGAGAGCGCATAAAAGTAACCAACTAGAAACTAACACCAAACATAACCCAGCCGATGAACCACCTCCTCGTGACCAAACGAAGAAGCAAGTATCAAAGGCACTCACACGGTTACCAAGTTTTATTGCAGGTTTATTGTCATAGTTGTGCTAACTTACTATACAAGTTTATTAGAATTGAAATAGCAGGTGCAAGTTATTCTATGATCGAGTAGTACAGCTTCAAGTCGTCCATAACCGCGGACACGGCTTTTCGAAAAGATTTAACCCTGCAGGGGTGCCCAAATGTACCCATACGCTCGAACAATCCTTCAGGCAAGTCTCGCACCCTTAATAAAAATAGGTGCGCCATTAGGATAGTCACGACTCGCACTCTCCTTCACTACAAACAAGTCCAGGAAGCCACCTAACTAAGTTTAACCCGTATCGAGAGTCCAGCCGAATCTCTGAACGGACTTAGCTGTTTGCGCCGGCGCTGCATAATGGGCTGGAACCTCGCTCTGGGGAGGGTGCCCACCTGCAGTCGTCCCGCACCTACACGAGCGTGCAGAAACAAAGGGGTTACAAGGCACTCTGGGGCTTCCCCCAAATAAAATAGGACCATAAGATACAAGCTGCACGCTCGATAAGAAACAAATGGAAAACCTCGAACTAGTTGTGGCCACTGGACAAGTATGTAGATTCCGGCAGTGTCAAGGGGAGGCCCAGAAGCGTACCTACGTATGGTTAGAGCGCTCAGTCTCAGAACAGTTCATGCGATCTCGGGGTCCTAGGAGACACAAGTGAGCCGTCGAAAAACGGGCAAAATGACTCACCGATGCCTCTGCTTAAATCAATTTTAAGTATTAACAATAAAGTAAGCCATGAGTATCTCCAACAACATATATCCATAAAGTAGAGCATGTCATAACTTCCCAACCCAATAAGATAGAACAACTCTAACAACCTGAAGGTGCCTACGACTCGCAAGGCCAACTCAAACAACAAGCACACGGTTAATAGGATGTATGGAAGGTTCTATGGCTTTGCTTTGGATAAATAGGTGGATAGGAAACGTGACTCAAACAAAAGCATCGCGACACAAGGCTAGAATATAGAGCTAGCGAGAGCAAAAGTGTTAAATGGATAGAGAGAAAAGGGCTCGCCTGCAAAGATTGTTGAAGAACACCCGAAGAACTTTGTCGTTGCTCACATCACCACGAAGCGTCCTATTCGGGAAGAAGCAAATCGCTACAACAAGAAACGGATGCAACACTTACTACTACGGTAAAGAATCAGCATGAGCATGTGAAGGAATGCATGACATGGCAATTATGATACAATGCAACTTATCCAAATTAAGCAGAATTAGAATTCCGACACACACATATTAGGTTCAAGTGGTGTTACTAAACGACAATTTAAATGTTTATTAGCATGGCAAAACAAGGCATGGGTGAGCTACACAAAAATTAAATGAAGTGGGAAACCATATATGGTACTTCCCAATTACCCCATATGTTGTTTATTAGATGAGATACAAACTATCACGCCATGACATGATGCAAGATGCAAACACGCATATGGATGGCATATTCAAATTCTATGCATTTTTCTGATAAACTTTCATATAAAATACTTTTTATTTCAAGTTACGGTTTAAAAGATACGAATTTTGCAAGATGCAAATACTTGCAGGAATTTCAGAAAACGAAACAGAAAAAAAAAACTGGAAGGCTGTTGGTCTGGACCTGAGCCCGATTGGCGACGGATAGCAACGGTCGCACGCTAGCGATGGGCTGCTCTGGGCGGATCTGGGCCGAGGCCCGTTAGTGCACCAGATCTGAACAAAAATAGGAGAAAAAGTAGATTTAATTCAGCAGCTGTGGGGATTCGAACTCAGGATCTGAGGCTGCTGGACAAGGAGCGGACCAGTTGAGCTGCTGATTGGATACGTAAATAAAAGAAAGCCCTAGATTATATTGGGTAAAGACGAAGTTTGTTCCTGACAAAACTGAAACTGAACCTGAATGAACGGAAGACAGAGACGGGAAGCTGAACTCGAGGGAGACGACCTTGGCGTCGGGGACGGAGCGCCGGGCGTGGAGGCGGGGTCGAAGATGGCTTGGTCGAGGAGCAGCTCTCGGGTGAGCCACTGAGCGAGGAAAATAACAAACAAAGGGAACCTGCAGGTAAGCTCGAGCTCGAGCTCGTTCATGGAGAAGACGTACAGGTCAGCTAGGGAACGGCGGATTCACACCCGGGATCCAATGGAGAAAAAGGGGAAAAGGATGGTGAGCTCACTGGGGGTTCGTGTGCGTGCTCACAGAGGACGGGGAAGGACCGGAGCGGCCAGATTTTGCCGGTGACCAGAGAGGAAGAAGTAGACTTCGTCGTGGTTGTAGACGATCCCGGCTCAATTCCTTGAACATAGACGATGCAGTCGACGATTGGGAGCTCCAGGAGTTCTCGGACGGGCGCGGGGCGGAGCGTAGGAGCGGCGCGTCGGTGGCCAAGGCGGCGGTGATCTTCAGCAATGGTTTGTGTCTGGGAAGCTTGCAGATAAGAACGAGGAGAAGATGGAAGAAGAGTGGTGGCGGCGCGAGAGAGTGGAAGAGGAGAAGGACTGGGTTTGCGTGAGGGATCTCGATCTGGGGAGATTAAAAGGGATGATGGAGTCACGCGCTCGGCGTGGTCGCTGCAGGGAAAAGGAGGTCGCCTACAACGCGTGCTTGGTGGAAGACAACCATAGAGAAGCGAGCTTTTCGTGCTCTGTCAAGAAAGAAAAAGTAGGCTGTCTTGCCAGAGAAAGGAGTGAATCCAGGGGAGACTGTAACCCATTTTTATTTCAGTTTTTCCCAAAGACCAAAAAGAAAAGAAAAGGGAGAAAAGAAGCATGAGAGGAGGGGAAAGTTTTGCAAACAATTTGTAAAAACTTAATTTTGATTTAAAACAATTTTAGATCTTTGCAAATATTATAATTTTAATTTAAATTCAAAATAAGAAGAAAAAAGGAGGGTATTTATAAAACCATAAGAGCCAAATAAAATAGTATTGTACCACAAAATAAGTTAGGGTTTTTAGAAAAAATACAAGGTGATAAGATGCATGATGATGCATGACGCCACGATGACGCCAAAAAGAAAAGAACAAGCAATTCTAATATTGGGGATTTTTCTGGGTCGTTACACCAGGCCACTCGCCTATGGTTTTAAAGGCACAAATAGGAGGGTACGACATCGGAAGAGTATTTATGGACGTAGGGAGTGGCATCAACCTGATATATGCTAGAACCCTGAAGGCAATGTGTATCTCGCAGATGAGTTTGAAGCCAACAGACTGCTCCTTCCACGGAATAGTACCAGGAGCCGCAAACTACCCTTTGGGAAGAATAGAACTCGACGTCTGCTTTGGCAGTAGCAGCAACTACCGCAGAGAGAAGCGGGAATTTGAAGTTATGGACTGGCCGTCGCAATACCATGCAATCCTAGGGCGCCCAGCATTTGCGAAATTCATGGCAGTGCCTCATTACGCGTATCTTACGCTAAAAATCCCAAGACCCAAAGGAACAATTACAGTGCAAGGGAGCTTTGAAGTAGCCAACACATGTGACAGAGAATTCAATAGGATGGCGCAAACCTTCGGCATGACAGCAGAATATGGGAGGCTAAAAGGAGAAACAGATCATAATGTGCTACCCGCCGTTGGACGATCCCTGCCAGATCAAACTTTCGACACAACTCAGGACTCGTAGAAGATCCAGGTCCACCCTGCAGATCCAAACAAGACGATATCAATTGCAGTAAACTTGGACCCCGCATAGGAAAGAGCGCTCATCTAGTTCCTCCGTGAGCGCTGGGAAATATTTGCCTGGTGTCCATCAGACATGGCAGGGGTTCCCAGGGAACTCATCGAGCATGCATTAAATGTAGATCCCAAGGCAAAGCCAGTCAAGCAACCGTTACGATGATTTGATGAACCTAAAAGAAAGGCGATAGCATCAGAATTGCACAGGCTGGAAAATGCCGGATTTATCAGAGAAATCAAAACTTCGAGCTGGGTATCGAACCTAGTTTTTGTACCCAAGAAAAACACAGACGTACAAAGAGTATATGTCAACTACACATCTCTCAATAAGCATTGTCCAAAGGATCTCTTCCCTCTACCCCGCATCGATTAGATAATTGATTCAACAACGGGATGCACGAGGCTTTCTTTTCTGGACGCGTATTCTGGTTACAATAGATAAATTGAAGAAGAAAGACGAAGAAAAGATGGCCTTCATCACACCGTACGGAGTGTTTTGCTACCAAGTAATGTCGTTCGGCCTAAAAAATGCAGGAGCAACTTATCAATGGATGATGCAAAACTGCCTCGGGAGCCAAATAGGACGCAACATTCAAGTCTACATTGATGATGTTGTCATCACCACAAGAGAGGAGAAATCTTTAATCAGCGACTTGGCAGAAACCTTCGACAACCTGAGCAGGTACAAGCTTAAGCTTAACCCGACAAAGTGTTCCTTCGGCGTATCGGCAGGACAACTTTTGGGGTTCCTGGTATCAGCACGAGGAATAGAGGCGAACCCTGAGAAGATTCAAGCAATTTTAACAATGGGGAAACCCACAAAACTACACGACGTCCAGAAACTTGCAGGACGCATCGCGGCATTAAGTCGTTTCGTTGCTCGATTGGGCGAAAAGGCACTTCCTTTCTATGCACTTATGAAGAAATCAGATGACAAATTTGAATGGACAGAAGAAGCATACACAGCTTTTGCACAGCTAAAAAAAGTGCTTTCCACGCCGCCAGTGCTGGTCGCACCAAAAGAAAAAGAACCACTACTACTCTACATCGCCGCAACCCATCAGGTGGTGAGCACAGTATTAGTAGTCAAAAGAAGTGAAGAAGGAAAAGCCCACGGCGTCCAGAGGCCGGTATATTTTATCAGTGAAGTATTATCTCCAACAAAACAGAGGTACCCGCATTATCAGAAACGTGCATATAGTGTTTTCACAACTGCACGAAAACTGCGATAGTACTTTGCGGTGCACCCAATTATAGTGGTCAATGAAGTGCCACTATCAAGCATATTGAACAATCCTTCAGCAACAGGACGTGTCTCTTTGTGGGGAATCGAATTATCTCCCATGGACATCACGTATGAAAAAAAGAAGGCAATCAAGTCGCAAATCTTGCCAGATTTCATGGCAGAATGGCTGGAGCTGCAGAGCACGGGACCGCCAGATTTATCGAGTGTCTGGACAATGTACTTGGACAGTTCTAAGAGAGTACAAGGCGCAGGCGCAGGAGTAATCTTGATATCGCCGCATGGCGACAAGCTGAAGTACGTCTTAAGGATGAGTTTTCCGCAGGCTTCTAACAATGAAGCAGAATACGAGGCTCTGCTACATGGAATGAAGATGGCCAAAGCATGTGGAGCAACTCGACTAAAAATATTTGGGGATTCAAACCTTGTCGTCCAACAAGTTATGAAGAGATGCGACACAATCAATGACAACATGATGGCCTATAAGAACTTATATCACTACCTTGAAGGAACATTTGATGAATGCGAAGTCTCGCACATCAGCAGAAACAGCAATGAAGAAGCCGACACCTTAGCAAATATCGGGTCCCAGTGTTTACCCGTGCCATCGGGAGTATTCTGGGAGGAAATAGTGGAAAGGTCAATAAAAAGTATCAAAACTTTGACTACTACAACAGGCTTGGGGGCTACGCCGGAACCCGAGGAAGTCATGATGATAGTAGAAACCTGGATGCAGCCATATCTCGCATACATAATAAACAAACAATTACCAGAAGGTGCAGTGGAAGCCAAGAGGATAACTCGACGATTGAAAGCGTTTGTCGTGTTGCAGGGGAAATTATACAAGAAGAGTATTACCGGCATTTTACAGCATTGTGTAACGCCTCAGGAAGGACAAGTAATACTAAAGGATATACATGGCGGAGTGTGCGGCCATCATGCAAGCAGCAGGGAAATAGCGGCAAAAGCGTTCCGTGCAGGATTCTATTGGTTAACAACCATCAAAGACGCGAAAGATATAGTCCAGAAGTGTGAAGCCTGTCAAAGATTCGCATCTCGGCCACATGCACCAGCAGCTGAGCTACAGCCAATACCATTGTCCTGGCCCTTTGCACAATGGGGCCTCGATATGGTGGGAAAGTTGCATAAATCCTGGCCAGGAGGACATGTTTACATGCTAGTGGCAGTCGATAAATTTACCAAGTGGGTGGAAGCAGCCTCGGTAACAACTCAAGATTCGACACCAGCGATCAACTTCATCAAGTCAATAGTGTTCCGTTTCAGCGTACCATATAGCATCATCATGGACAATGGGACAAACTTCACCTCAAAGGAATTCAAGAGTTACTGCGAAGGATTAGGAATCAAACTCAAATTTGCATCTGTGGCACACCCGAAGACAAATGGGCAAGTCAAAAAAGCCAATGGCCTGATATGTAGTGGGATAAAAAATAGGCTCTTAGCACCTCTCGAGAAAGCCAAGAGTGCTTGGGTAGATGAATTGCCCTCCGTTCTTTGGAGTCTAAGAACCACGCCCAACGCAGCAACTCAAGAAACTCCTTTCTTCCTGGTCCATGGCGCAGAAGCCGTGCTTCCAGTCGAAGTTACACACGAGGCTCCAAGAGTAACGGCATACGATGAAACAACATCAACAGAAGCATTGCAAGACGATGTTGATGCACTAGATGAAGCAAGATATAAAGCATTAGAAAGAGCCACGCAGTATCAACAGAGCCTGCGAAACTACCACAGTAGTCGAGTTCATCTATGATCCTTCATGGTGGGAGATCTAGTTTTGCGACTCAAGCAAGACAGCCACGGCAAATTGGAGTCCCCTTGGGTGGGACCTTACATCGTCACAGAAGTGATACCAGGAGGAGCATATCGACTATAAGACAAGAAGATAGGAAAAGACGAGGGCAACCCGTGGAATGCAGAGCAGCTACGACATTTTTACACGTAGAGTAAATCTAGTGGTATCAGTAAAATTCGAGTTAAACCTTCTGAACCCAGAACATGAGGCCATAGGCCGGGTTCCTTGGGTTGAACTCGACGAAATTATATAAAATATTTCTACTTCTCCACTCGGGGGCTTAAAACCCTCGGGTCGTATAAAAGAAACTTCTATCATGACATGGAGATCTTTTTTCACTATAAGGTTGTGCAGACAACCCGATATCCTTCAAAGCAATTGGTTCGCAAAGAACCCGATATATATAAAGCATACCTCAAAACAATGATTTGTTTTCATGGTACTAATAAAAGCGTCAAAGCAAAGTATGAATATTCATTACATATAGCACGGCAGCGAGGACATTGTCGAAAGAAATTACATATAAAGAAGATCCTAATGAAAGTGGACTTCAGCTTCATACTCCTTCTGGCACTGAGTGCCGTCATAGATCTTCATGTCGAACTTTGACGTGCCGATATGGAAGTCAAAGGTCATGAAGAAGACTTGATGGATGTCGTGGTCTTCTGCAAACTGCGACCAGCCACCCTTGAAGTACTGCTCGCCGTTGCCATCATACCAAACCTCCACTTCGTATGGAGTCCCACTGCCAGATTGTTCACGAAGAACCGCTTCTCGCAGTTCTCGCCCATCCATAAACTTCGTGTAATTCAGTGGCAGACGCTGAATCTCGTGGCACTGCGCCATGGCAATGCAGAAGAAAGAAAAGATTCTGGGAGGAGCAGCAGGAGCAGCGGGATCAGCAGGAGCAGCGGGAGCAGCAGGAGAAGGAGCGCTTGGACCTGGAGTAGCGCCAGTCACCTTGGGCTTGTTTTTGCTACCAGGTGGGCGGCCGAGACAATGCTTAACCGGAGCGGCCGATGACGGTCCCACGGCGGCCGGAGTTGTGTTGTTCTTGCTTCCATGAGGGCGGCCCCGACCTCACGGCGCCACCGGAGAGCCAAGGTTCAAACGAGAACCATCTGCGTTAGCCATGTGGACAAGGGAGACGGCTAGAAACCCTAGATGAAGAGAGAAGATGATGCGGCGGAGGAGGAATCTGATTAGGGTGTTTACCCTTGCCAAAAGATGCTTTATTTATAAGCACGTATTATCGGGCCCCCGTGATAAGCAAGGCTCATAAACGTATTTTACAAAGGAGTTAAATTCTGCACATAGCAGACGATAAATACCAAAGGAGAAAAAATAAGAAGGGAAGAATGTGGTTGCACGGTATGAAAAACCTCGCCTTGGGCTCGGGGGCTTATAAACAGGGGAAATTAAAAGAAAGAAGACGAAGTGAATTTTGAGCCTATGCTTGACTACAAGTATTCAAACATAGCCTCGGGGGCTACTCCCATCGGGAGCGCTGAGCTGATACGTCTCAAACGTATCTATAATTTTTGATGCTCCATGCTTCGTTTTACACCATTTGCCTATTGTTTCGTTACACTTAGTGGCATTTTTATACACTTTCCGGAACTAACCTATTAACGAAGTGCCACAGTGCCAGTTTCCTGTTTTCTGCTGTTTTTGTGTTTCAGAAGTGATACACAGGAAATATTCTCGGAATTGGACGAAACAAGTTCCTGAAGTCATATTTCACCGGGGATCTCCCAAACATCCGAAGACCTGACGGAGGGGGGCCACGTGGCCCCCACACACAGGGGCGGCGCGGCCTGGCCCCTGGCCGCGCCACCCCCGTGTGAGGCCGCGTGGCTCCACCTCTGACAGCCCCCCTTCGCCTACATATACCCCCTGACGAGAAAAACCTAAGGGCCCAATCAGTTTTCCAGAATACATTGCGATCCGCCGCCGCCGTCGACCCAAAGATCGGAGGGTCCAAAAGCTCTTCTCGGCACCCTGCCGGAGAGGGGAATCGCCACCGGAGGTCTCCTTCATCGCCATGATTACCTCCGGAGCGATGAGTGAGTAGTCTACCTTGGACTATGGGTCCATAGCAGTAGCTAGATGGTTGTCTTCTCCACCATGTGCTTCATGTTTAGATCTCATGAGCTGCCCTACATGATTGAGATCACCGTTATGTAATTCTATGATGTTGGTTTGTTGGGATCCGATGAATATTGGTGTTTATGATTAAGTTGCTGTACTGAATTATATCTTTTGTTATCTCTATGTTGTTTATGATCTTGCATGCTCTCCGTTGTTAGCAGCTATCTTGGCCGAGTAGTTGCTAGTGACTCCAAGAGGGGGTATTTATGCTCGATAGTGGGTTCATGCCTCTATTTCACCTGGGGGAGTGACAGAAACCTCTAAGGCGGTAGATGTGCTATTGCTACTAGGGAGAAAACAACATTCATATGCTCAAGGGCATATGCTTTGTTTACATTACACACTTTGCTTAATGCAATTATCTGTTATTCGCAACTTAATACTTCTAGGGTGTTCGGATGATATCCCCGGGGGTGGATTATTAGTCATAGATGCAGCTGGATGGCGGTCTATGTATTTTGTTGTAATGCCCAGAGTAAATCTCATAGAGATCTTCTTGACATATCACGTTAGCTCTATTCTATCAATTGCCCAACTGTAATTTGTTTACCCAGCATGTTATTTTATCTATGGAGAGACACCACTAGTGAACTGTGGACCCCGGTCCTATTTTAATCATATTGCAATCACCTGTTTACTTTTCCCGCACTGTTTACTTTACTCGCATACTATACTGTTTTCCACTCGATACGCTCATAACCTTTGTTTCAAGCAAACCGGTGAGATTGACAACCTCATCGCAAGTTGGGAACAAAGTATTTGTTTGTGTGTGTGCAGGTTCCGCGTTGCTACTGGCTGAAGACGAGTCAACAAGTATCGTTAACGGCGCCCTTGTTGGAGTGTTACTAAGCCAGTGCGCATCACCTTCAGTCGTCATCGCCTCTCTTCTCCTGATCGACATTAAACCTTGGTTTCTTAACTGAGGGAAAATTTGCCGCTACACTCATCATACCTTCCTCTTGGGGTTCCCAACAGGCTGGTCAAGCACCACGCACAAGGACGTCTGCTTCCACATCATCACCAAGTAGCAGCCTATTTTCTGGCGCCGTTGCCGGGGAGTGAAGAAGAATAACTTCCCTCGTCAACCGGGCGCCTGTGTAGGGATCAGCCTATTTTCTGGCGTCGTTGCCAGGGAAGAGAGAAGACTTCTGCGAGGGGAGTTCTTCGCACACACATTCTTTGCTTTGTTATTTGTTTTGCTTTATTTTATTTATTTTTACCTGCATTGCTTTTTATATCAAAAACCCAAAAAAATTAGAATCCTTGATAGTTGTTATTTCTTTACTTTAGTTTATCATGTCTATCCCTAAGTTCGTTCTGGAGGACCTCTCAGTAGGTAGTGGTACTATTATTGGCAATAGTAACATTGAGGAGTTCTTTAATCATATTAGTATGCATGAGGAAGATGAGGAAAAGTCTTGGGTTGAGTTAGCTCCTAGTATGGAAGTTGCTTCTTTTCTATTAATTGACATGTTGGAAACTAGGTTTGCTAGTCTTAATCCTTTTATGCAATATATGTTCCTTAAGCTTCATGAAATTGAGGATCCCGAAAAGAAAGCTTTTATTTTGGAAACTTTGCGTCTAGAATTTAAGGATGTCGTAGTTGAAGCTAGGAAAGTTCTTAAACGTTTTAATAAACTCAGTTCACCTATAAAGGTTATTGATACTCATGATGAGGGAACCGAAATACCTATACCCTGCAAGCTTTTGGAATTGAATGATGCTTTCGAAAATAATTTTGCCTGGATTTGTCCTGAAAATCTTTTTGATGAGAATAGTGTACCAAAGCATGATCACAAAGGGTCTTCAAAAACTTATGTGGATGAAATACAATGCCTTATTGACAAGACCTCTGCTGTTGATCTTAATGCTTCATCTCTTGATATTACTTGATTCGCACTTTTCTGCGCCTAGCTCAAAGGCGTTAAAGAAAAGCACTCTTGGGAGATAACCCAATGTTTTCTTTACAGTACTTTTTCTTTTATTTGAGTCTTGGAAGTCATTACTACTGTAATGACCGCTCCTTATCTTGTTTATTTCGTTTTTGTGCCAAGAGAAGCCTCTAATTTGAGTGAGGTAAAGATTTGGGGTTATTGCTGTCCTGAAACTGTTTTCGGTGCTGCACCGTAAAAATTCGTGAAAATTCTCTGTTTATCTTTTGGACCTGCGATTTCTTGTGCATATGCCCCAGGTTATATCCAAACTTTCTTTAGTTGAACACTTTTTGATTTGAGCAACGGAAAATCCCTCAAAAATTCGTCCTTTGTCAGCTGTTCAGTTTTGACAGATTTCTGCCAATATTCGTTTTTGCCACTTTATCGCTTTCTTTTGAGTTCTTTTTGATCATGGAACTCTTGTGGAAGTTGCTACAGTAGTATATACTTTATATGTGGTGGTTTTGGGTTGAAACCTGAAGCTAAAAGAGGTTGAATATATTTTATGCTTACACTAATGTTGCTAATAGAATTGTGTTTAGTTTTGTATGAAGGAAGTTTTCAAGTGTAGGGATTGGAGAATGATGAGATGAGTTGAAGAATGGACAAAAGCTCAAGCTTGGGGATGCCCAGCACCCCAAGAAATATCCAAGAAGTACAAGCGTCAAAGCTTGGGGAAGCCCCCGAGGCACCCCTTCTTCATCGGCAAAAATCAGGTCACCTTTCAAAACACTATATTTTTATTGCTTCATGCACTATGTTTTTTCTTGGAGCGTCAGTTGTTTTAGTTTTCTTAGTTAGTTTGTTTAGTTTGTTTGTTTGCTGCAATAAATAGTTGGACCCCAACAAATTTCCTTTGGAGGAGATGTACTTGCTTTTCATTTGCGTAGAACGCTCGATGATTTAATAAGAGTGAAAACGGAGTTGTTCTAGCGTTCTACTTTTTCTGCTACTGCTTTTGGTTTTCATTTTCGCCTTGATTTGCGTTCAGATCTTTTCATATCTTTTCATCAAGGTGTATTTTTGCCTCTGAACTTTATTGGTTTTCATCAAAAGAGGTATCTTTAAAAATTTCAAATGGTGTTGGAAAAGAGAAAAAGCTTTGTGCAAAATAGTGGTACAAGAAGGAGCTTGTGTAGACTGCGGCTTAGGCTTTTTCATGTCATGCTTGATATCTTTTTGATAGTATGCTTAGTGGTTTTGCTGTAGCATGACTTGTCTCAAATAACTGAGATTGCTTAAAGAGCCTTTGAAAAAATCATGCGTTGTTTTTATTGTATGGAAGCATTATTTTGGTTTTCTCCTTGATGCTTTATTTGGGTTGACTTGGCGCATGCTCACACATGTTAGACTCTTACAAAGTCGCCAATAGCCTTCATGATCATTTAGTTTTTGACTTTTGATGCCATCGTATGCTTCTTTTAATGTCGCTTTGTCGCTTTGCATGATTATGGCCATTATTGCTCTCTTAGTTGGTCGCTCCCAGTCTTTTGCTAGCCCTCACCTTGTACTGAGTATGAGCTCTACTCGTGCATCCAACTCCTAAAAGCCAAGTTTTCCAAAGTGTCCACCATACATACCTACTAGCAATTTGCTATTCCAAATAAATTTGACTTGCTTTTATATTCTCTTCAAATTAAACTCTTACCAGTGTTATGCGAAATTCGGTCAGTAAAGCTCTCACGAACCAGAAGGCACACTTTACTTTTTCATGTTCTTAAAATTTTGACATTGTGGTCTCTTATGCTGAGTTGTTATGCTTGCAAGTTGGAAGTTGGATTCTAGCCCAGCCATGCTGTCATGGGGCAAGCTTTCAACATTGCACTTCTATTTGAGTTGATATTGTGATCTTTTGTTTATGGATGCCCGCTATGGGAAATGAATTGGGAATCTTGTAGGGATCATGGAGTTTGTATATGTGTTAGGGAAACGCCGGGCCGCCAATCTAAGCCATGCATAATTCATGGTGGAAATTTGCAGCATACCCATGGTGAACATTCGACGACGCATCTCACAATAAAAAGCTAAACAATATAGCAAATAAAAGAGATGTCGAGGTGTTCATTGTCTGCTTGTCCTGTCATTTTGGTGTGGGCTTGTTCCATGTCATCGGGCACGGAGGTACCCCATTGGCGGTTCTCAATGATATGCATATACTTACAATGACAAGAGCCTTGCTTGGGACTCTAAGTAAAGTAGCATAGTTTGGGTACTCGTATTCACGGGACACGAGGTTTTCAACTTATGATTTGTCAAGCATATGCATCATAATTGTTCTCACATTAACTTTAACCATTCTAGATGCTTATGATGGGGGCAATGAGAGCTCAAAGACGGTAAGTACCATAATTTTTGAAGGTTATAAAATTTGCAATCACTGCTTCCCTCTGCGAAGGGCCTTTCTTTTACTTTTATGTTGAGTCACCACCTTCTTTCTTTATGCACCATTAAGAGAGCATAGTTGTCATTCTTAGTGTGATATGCATTGTCCCAAAGTTCATTGATTGACTCATATTGTTGGTTTCACTTGTTCTTAAATTATTTGTATCTAGTCGCCCTCTTAAACTTTGAGGTGTCCTATGCATTTATGTTTTGCTCTCTTTGAAGGACAAGCTGAAAACCACTTGTATGTTTTTCCTTATGATTTGAACACACGTTTGACTTTCATTGTTTCATTATCATGATCTTTTGTTTGTGTTCATTTGCATATTTATAACATGGTTGCTAAGTTCTTATTGTCATGATTATATCTTCATGCCCATGTTTTAAGTTCTATTGATCCCAGCTCACCAATGCTTACATATATGATCAAGATTGTGTAGGTGCATGTCACCTCAAAAATTATTCTTTTGTTATCACTTACCTACTCGAGGACGAGCAGGAGTTAAGCTTGGGGATGCTTGATACGTCTCAAACGTATCTATAATTTTTGATGCTCCATGCTTCGTTTTACACCATTTGCCTATTGTTTCGTTACACTTAGTGGCATTTTTATACACTTTCCGGAACTAACCTATTAACGAAGTGCCACAGTGCCCGTTTCCTGTTTTCTGCTATTTTTGTGTTTCAGAAGTGATACACAGGAAATATTCTCGGAATTGGACGAAACAAGTTCCTAAAGTCATATTTCACCGGGGAGCTCCCAAACATCCGAAGACCTGATGGAGGGGGGCCACGTGGCCCCCCCACACAGGGGCGGCGCGGCCTGGCCCCTGGCCGCGCCACCCCCGTGTGAGGCCGCGTGGCTCCACCTCTGACAGCCCCCCTTCGCCTACATATACCCCCTGACGAGAAAAACCTAAGGGCCCGATCAGTTTTCCAGAATACATCGCGATCCGCCGCTGCCGTTGACCCAAAGATCGGGAGGGTCCAGAAGCTCTTCCCGGCACCCTGCCGGAGAGGGGAATCGCCACCGGAGGTCTCCTTCATCGCCATGATTGCCTCCGGAGCGATGAGTGAGTAGTCTACCTTGGACTATGGGTCCATAGCAGTAGCTAGATGGTTGTCTTCTCCACCATGTGCTTCATGTTTAGATCTCATGAGCTGCCCTACATGATTGAGATCACCGTTATGTAATTCTATGATGTTGGTTTGTTGGGATCCGATGAATATTGGTGTTTATGATTAAGTTGCTGTACTGAATTATATCTTTTGTTATCTCTATGTTGTTTATGATCTTGCATGCTCTCCGTTGTTAGCAGCTATCTTGGCCGAGTAGTTGCTAGTGACTCCAAGAGGGGGTATTTATGCTCGATAGTGGGTTCATGCCTCTATTTCACCTGGGGGAGTGACAGAAACCTCTAAGGTGGTAGATGTGCTATTGCTACTAGGGAGAAAACAACATTCATATGCTCAAGGGCATATGCTTTGTTTACATTACACACTTTGCTTAATGCAATTATCTGTTGTTCGCAACTTAATACTTCTAGGGTGTTCGGATGATATCCCCGGGGGTGGATTATTAGTCATAGATGCAGCTGGATGGCGGTCTATGTATTTTGTTGTAATGCCCAGAGTAAATCTCATAGAGATCTTCTTGACATATCACGTTAGCTCTATTCTATCAATTGCCCAACTGTAATTTGTTTACCCAGCATGTTATTTTATCTATGGAGAGACACCACTAGTGAACTGTGGATCCCGGTCCTATTTTAATCATATTGCAATCACCTGTTTACTTTTCCCGCACTGTTTACTTTACTCACATACTATACTATTTTCCACTCGATACGCTCATAACCTTTGTTTCAAGCAAACCGGTGAGATTGACAACCTCATCGCAAGTTGGGAACAAAGTATTTGTTTGTGTGTGTGCAGGTTCCGCGTTGCTACTGGCTGAAGATGAGTCAACAAGTATCGTTAACGGCGCCCTTGTTGGAGTGTTACTAAGCCAGTGCGCATCACCTTCAGTCGTCATCGCCTCTCTTCTCCTGATCGACATTAAACCTTGGTTTCTTAACTGAGGGAAAATTTGCCGCTACACTCATCATACCTTCCTCTTGGGGTTCCCAACGGGCTGGTCAAGCACCACGCACAAGGACATCTGCTTCCACATCATCACCAAGTAGCATGAGCGCGCACCCGATAGAGGATAAGATAGTCAATATCGAAGATAAAGAAAGTATATCATAAAAACTTTGACTATATAGTCGACAAAATGCAAAGGAGCTACTCACATCCGGAGGGAATTGGAAGAAGTTAATTTAAGTTCGAATTTCTCTGATTTTATCAGTCAAAACTTGGCTGCGATATAAGATTCTCGAGTTGCGTTATCACAACGAAACTCGAATGCCGTGATTTATTACGAAGGTAAGACCCTAGGATCCGTACTGTGTGGCCTGGTATACGCACATAGATGCGCTCTGCTGGTATGTATCCGTGTCTACGACGCGAAGAAAATCCTGGTGGACGCACTGGGTACCCTGAGAATCACTGGGATTCATTCTTTGTAAGTCCTAAATGCGGCAAAAGAGCGGGTTTGACCGGTATCCCAAATTCAAGTCCAAGAGGATTGAATTTGAAGTAGGTGACAAGTATCTGTTCCGATAGTTAACTGACCTCTTGATCCGTCAGAGTTGTCAGGCTTGTTCATCAAAACCCCTTGCAAAAAAATTATCATAAAAATAAGTCGAAAGACCAAGTCGAAGATTTGAAGATATGAAGAAATCGAAGAATTGATCAAGTCGAAGATTTAAAGATTAGAGATTCAACCCGAATCTGCAATTCTGGTAGAATCTCAGGGGCTACTGACAATGGTATAGTTAATAGATCCCGTTAGTTGAGTACCCCTGAGGCCCGTTAAGCTAGGCCCAATTGTAATGATAGTCGAATACGAGTTCTTATCGTATGTCGATATTGTAATCTATATCGGATCCTATCCGATCCTCGAGACCTGGCCACCTATATATAGGGGCCAGGAGGGGACGGTGTAGGGCAGATTGAAAGCAAGCCAGGTTGAACACCCAAGTTTACTTTCGATATAAACTTATTTCAACTAACCTTTACCTTCAAGTTCATCCGATGTCTTATTCCCCCGATCCTAAGTCCTTCATCTAAGATATTTATCGAGTTAACCCTCGTCAATTCTCGACGCACGAGGAAACAGAAGGCAAAGGGAAACACGATAAATCTGGGCATGGAAAAGCGGTAGTAGGTGTATGCGTGCATGCAGCATATGTGCGGGCCCGCACACAATGATTGTCAGTGCAACCAGCCAGTGCACAGCTGATGCATACATTAGTCCCACCTCGGAAATTTAAGAAGACATTGACCTGTTTATATACCACCGTTGTTCCGTACTGAACGCGTAACTCCTCTTGTCAGGCCGCACGGAGCGCTGCAGCCCATATAAAATCGAAAGCCACTTCGCCTGGAACTGCAAGTTGGGCCGGCCCAACTAAAACCATCATGTGAACGCTTTCAGCGAAACAAGTTGCGCCAGGGAGCAGCACCCGGTTGAGTATGAAATCAAACAATACCAATACGTACTTCCGCAGCGAAGCTGCTGCTTTGAACCGTAATACCCCTCGAATTTGTGAAAAAATACCCGCAAAAGCCACCGCCGAATCGTCGCTCTGTCCCGAGCGACAGACAACAAGCAAGACCCTTCGCTAGGGTTCGTCGCTCCCGATCAGCCACCGCCGACTCCTACCGGACGCTGCTGGTGCTGATCCCTGATGCCAGGTCGCAGCCTCCCTCAGCCGTCCGTGCATTCCCGAGCCCCAAGCACTGCCTAGAGTCACCGTCGACCGCGATCCTGCTACTTTTGATTCTCTCCATCCACGAACAAGAGGTGAGCGCCCCTGTTTTTCGTGTTGGTTGCAATGCCTGTGTGATTGTGCTTACCGATCTGTGATTTTTTTTTGCTATATATAGTACTGATCTAGATACTACTTCTTGATACGGATCTAGGTACTACTGATTTCGTACTAATCTAGATACTAATGATTTCGTAATGATCTGACTGATAATTCTGTACTGATCTGAACTCTAATTCTGTACTGATCTAGCTACTGGTGCTTGGTACTGATCTAGATAGTGCTGATTTCGTACTGATCTGACTGCTCATTTTGTATTGATCTAGATACTGCTGATTTTAAGCAAATCATTTTTGCATATGATTGATTTGGTACTGGTCTAGATACTGTTCTTTCATGGGGTTGTTTGAACAACTGATTTGTGCATATGATTTATTTGGTACTGATATTGGGAAGTACGTATTGGTATTGTTTGATTTCATACTGATCTACATACTGTTGTTGTATTGGGATGTTTGAACAACTGATCTTTGCATATGATTGATTAGGTTTGGTACTGATATTGGGCAGTAGGTACAGGTATTGTTTGATTTGCTACTGATGTTATTCAGTTTCTGAAATAAAATAGATGTAGAAAGCAATATAGGATGCATATCTCTACTATCTAAAAAAGAAACCGTGTTCCGTCGTCGACCATCTCGGGCAATACGTCGTTGCCTTTCGTCGCGCTCCATGCTCGTGCATCGCTCGCGTCCAAATGGGCCAAGCCCAACAAATCACTGTCCCCGTCGCGGGGTTACTCCAACCCCAGGACGCCGCCGCCCCCAAACGCAGCCTCTCGTAGCAGTCCAGCGCCGTCCACATGCCCGACCTGGTCTGCACTCTCCCGTTCGATCGTTTTGCTCCGCATGCTCGCCGAAGACCACCTCCTACACATCCCGCCTCCAGCAAGGCCCTGCTCAAGGTAACTACGTGCTGCATCGCTCCTCTATCCACTCGTCATGCGATGATGGTTTGATTCGCGATCTGAGCCGAGCAAGCGCGTATGAGTGATTCGGATGTGATTTCTCTTTGGGTCTCTGGACTCTGGGGCGTCCCCGGTCGCTCGAGCTCCATCCGTCTGATCCGCCAACGCATGGGGCGCTGAAGGAAGCTGGAGAAGACGTGGGCTCGTTGGGTCGACGAGCAAGGGGAGGACAACCCCACGCCTCCCAATCTCTCTCCACGGGCATGGGGTGCTTTACTTTGTGTTGTAAACAAGTTTTGCTTAGGGAACTTCTCAGGTTTGTTCACACTTCTTCCAACAATCATCTAGGTTCTGTCGATTACTGACACGCAATTGTATCCAAAATACAAAAATTTCCTGAATCTTGAAACCACGTAGCCCAACATTACTAAAAAAAGTTATTCATCTTGAGTTTGAGAAGTGAGGTATGAAAGTGGGACACGAATGGTGGTATAATTTAGAAACACCGCTATATTTTTTTTCAAATAGGTTGCGATCTGCTAATAAAGATAAAAAATCTAGAAAAATGAGATGCCAGAATTACTGCCAGAGTAAATTTTGGTTTTTCTTTTGAAACCTTTCTGTTATGTGTTTGTAGGGTGTTAAATGTTTGGAAGCGGCACGAATGGTGGGGTCGTTTGGTATGCTGAAGGCGGAGCCCCTGTCAATGGAGGTGACATGAAGTGTCAGCGGCCGGTGAAGTGAAGCAAGATCATCATGGCGGTTGCCAAAGAAGTAGTGACCTGTTTGCTTTTACCCATAGTGGCCTCAACGTGTGGCCAGTGATACTACACATAGTTTGTGTTTTTTTGTCTCTTTGCTTATGTGATGGAATTTCTTTTATCTCTGCTTTGTATTGCTCAAACTATGTGGTCTTCAGTTTCCGTTTGATGCTTTGGTGAAGATTGGAAACTCCCGCAAATTTTATTTCAGATAATGCAAATTTCCAATGATACTATGTATGTTCATGTGTATTTTCTATCTTATTCTCATGTTATTTCAGATGAGAATTTAAGATTGTGGCAATATGCACTTCTTTTTCACGGACACATGTGTGCTTCGAGATGCCCTGGTTTACTCAAAGGAAAGAGCTGCTATTGTTCACGTTCAAGAATTGTTAGATGATAAGCTATTAGCATTAATCAAATTTATAGACAAATCTGAAACACATGTTCATTCATAACATTGTTCTGTTGACCAACCGTTATCTTTCTAGCAGATGCATTTCAGGTATAACTCCGAGTTCCATGTACATGTTGGTTCTGCTGACCAAGTATCGATAGGGATATGAGGGAAGGGCATGATCAAGAAATCAAGGTCGTAGGTACTGTTATTTTTACTATTTTATAAAAAGAGTGAAAATGCCTCGGAGAAGAAGAATGTGAAGTAGAAATTCAAGAATGAGGGAAAGAGGGGAGCAAACTACAAGGTGATAAGCTTGGCGTTGATGATGGCATGAACACCCAAGTCGACGACAATGACCGGCAACGACATATGAGAGATATCTGATGGGTAACGAGTGCCCGACAAATTTGCAAAATCCATCTGATAGGTAACCTGATCTCACATCTTTCTTATTGATGTGGAGAGCAAGAACACCTGACATTTCAGTCCCGCGTCGTTCCTTACCTCAATGCGGACGGGGCAAGCAAGGGGATGGGCAAAGTTCGCCATCGGAGGTATGTTTATGTTCCAGCTTTAAACCGGTATGGTATCAGCCACCCTGAATCTGTCTTATAACACAAAAGGACTTTACGGAAATACATGGAGTTTATCTTCAAAGATGGGATGTCTACTCAATCAAATATGCATCCAACTAAGTTTTTTCTACAAAAAGATATTCATCTAATTTTCTAATAGCCTTTACTCTGCAGTTTCTTTTTTGTCGTAGCAAGAATAGCGTGATGTACATGCATCTATCTCTGAAGGAGTTTGTCTTCAAAGATGGTGATGTCTACTCAATCAAATATGCATCCAACTAAGTTTTGTCTACTGCAAAATGTGCTACTGTTTGCTTCTAATAGCCCATACTCTGTAGTTTCTGTTTTGCCATAGCAAGCTCGCTTGTTGAATATGTGAGAAAATAGCATGTTGTACATGCATCTATCTCTGAGTCCTTAGTCAATTTTTTTTAAAGAAGCTAACAGATTTGAGGCTCCTGACAGGGTGCTCAAATTATGTAATTATGTTTTATTGAAATGTACCTTGCAGTCTGGCACTGAACCTAAAGCACAAATTAACATGAGAAGAGAAGGGGACACGTCAGTGGTGGCGAGTTGTGCAGCATTCAAACCCTTGGCACGGGAGAGGGGATCACAGATGGCTTCGCATGGGAGGCGGAGACTCGCCCATAGATGGCGCAAGCCAGTAAGAGCTCAGATGGACCTTTCATGAAGTGATCAGTTTTTCCTGGTCATTTTTAGGGGAGCTTTACTGAAGCACTGTGTATGTCAGCATTTTCACCTTCATTATCAGGTAATCAGTAACCACTTTATTCAGTACCATCAGATTAATACCCTCATGGTCAATGGTTTACTGTGTCAATGTTGCATAAAGAAATGTTCTCAAGTTAGCAGATTCTGTCATACCTCCTCTACCTTTGGATGACCTGTCGGATGCCTAGGTCCTTATTGCGAGGTCGATCTTTTAACATGACCTTTGTCTTGTACATATGATATTCATTGACATGTCAAAGCATATGAGACGTTGAAGTTTGTTTTCACGCTTTAAGGATAAGATCAATCTATAGGTTTTCTGTTATAAAAGGATCACGGTGTGATCCACATCCTTAGTGTGCACCCGTTTTTATTTTATTTTTATCAAGTACTATCCTGCTAAAAGATTTTAATATTGTCCCATTTCAGCTTCATATATATAGATTGGCGGGTTAGGAAGAAGGAACAAACTGGTGGTGTATAATATGCCAGATTTTAAAAGAATGTCTTTCTATCGTGCATCGAATCTCCTGGTTCACGGTTTCACTCAATTCTTTTGCATAACAATTCAATTCAGATTTCCCAAACGTGTTTTGCAAAAAAACTCCCAAACTTGACAAAACTAAATGAAAACTTTTAGTACGAATCTCAAAGCACGAAACAGGATAAAATCGACCCACGAAATATGCACGAGACCTCCTGTGCATGGTAGATTTGCCTTGTTGCAGCGTATAGTGTGGGGTATTTGAATGCTACAAATGCAAAAAGTTGTCATGGTGAGGGCTCAACACAATCAAATTATCTTTCTCCATATTATGTTTTTCTGTGGCAAAGCACGGGCACTCACCTAGTCATATTAGAGTTTTTGTGAGCTTTGTGCGAAAGAGGTTGGAGCTGGCAATAGGCCAGGGCCTTTCTTGAGTGCCAAAGGGTATAAGAATCTTGAGGACAATTTCTTTCAACAAACTAAGAAAAGATATGTGAAGAAACAATTCAAGAACAGATGGGATTCACTCAAGAAGGAGTAAACTATTTATATGCTTGAATTATGGCTATTTAAACTACATGTTTGTTTCAATCGAATGCTAGTTGTGATAAAATATTATATATTCGTGGTTTGCTTTTACATTATGCTTTTGATACTGGATATGTCACCTAATGTTGTGATTTTTCTCTGTTAGATGGAAGGAATTAACAATGAAGGTGTTGATGATAATGTAAAAAAGAAATTGGAACTCCTGCTAAAGTTAAGTTATGATGCTGCAATGTTGGGTACGATGGCTAGTCGTTATACTGATACTTATTTGAACAAGCAACCTAAGGATTGCAGTGAAAACTGATTATGAATGGGTGATGGAGAAACTATCTCGTCGAAAATCTTGCTATAAGATGTTCAGAATGTATCCTGATGTTTTCATGAGCTTGCATGACCTCCTAGTGAGTAAATACGGGTTGGAGTCAACTAGAGCGATGAGCTCAATATAATGTCTAGGAATGTTCTTATGGATGCTTGGAGGGCCACAATCATTTACTCAAGCTGAAGATCGCTTCGTTTGGTCGACTGAAACAATTCATAGGAAATTCAAGCACGTGTTGCAATGTGTATATTCTTTAGGACGAGACTATCAAACCTACAGATCCTAAATTCGCAGAGGTGCATCCAAGAATTAGGGACAAACGTTTCTGGCCTCACTTCAAAGGTTGCATTGGTGCAATTGATGGGTCACATGTTCCTGTTGTAGTTCCCGCAAAAGAGAGTGAACTATACTAGACATGTGTTAGCAATATGTACGTGACTTCGACATGAGGTTTACATTTGTTGTTGCCGGTTGGGCGGGATCCGTTCATGACAATCGGATTTTTAACCATAGTACAGAGAAGTACGAGACTACTTATCCCGCACCTCCCCAAGGTATAACTATTCCATATTTGATTTCATTTAATATTGAATTATATGCAATGTTCGTTTATAACTTCTCTGTGCATGTGTGTAGGTATGTACTATCTTGTTGATTATGGGTACCTGAACCAAGATGGATATCAAGCTCCTTACAAAGGACAAACCTATTGACGAGGGCTAACTCGACAAATGTCCAATATGAAGGACATAGGATCGGGGGAGTAGGGCGTCGGATGAACTCGAATGTAAAATCAGTCAAACAAGGTGTGTATCGAAAGTAAACGTAAGAGTAAACTTGGCTTGCTTTCAATCTGTCCCTTACCGTCCGCTCCTGGGCCCCATATATAGGTGGTCAGGTCTCAAGGATCAGGAGGGGTCCGATACAGATTACAGTATCAATATACGACTTGAACTCGTATATCGACTGGTATTACAATTGGGCCTAGCTTAACGGGCCTCAGGGGTACTTTAACTGATGGGCTCTATTATCTACACCCTTTTCAGTAGCCCCCGAGATTCTACCAGAATTACAGATTCGGGTTGAATCTCAGATCTTTATTTCTTCGACTTGATCAATCTTTGACTTCTTCATATCTTCAAAACTTTGACTTTGAGTATCTTTCATTATACTGTCTCGCAAGGGGTTTTGATGAACAAGCTTGACAACTCTGACGGATCAAGAGGCCAGTTAACTGCTGGAACAGATACTTGTCACCTATTTCAAATTCAATCCCCTTGGACTTGAATTCGGGAAACCGGTCAAACCCATTCTTTTGCCGTATTTAGGACTTACAAAGAATGAATCCCAGTGGTTCTCAGGGTACCCAGTGCGTCCACCAGGATTTTCTTCGCATCATTGACATGGATAATTTCTAGCAGAGCGCATCCATGTGCTTATACCAGGCCACACAGGACGGATCCTGGGGTCTTACCTTCATGATATATTTCAATCATGGCATTCAAATTTTGTCGCGATGATGCAACTCGAGAATCATACGTCGCAGCCTTGTTTGACTATTTTAGTTCTAAAAATATTCGAGTTATTCAACCTTGATTAATATAAACTCCCTCCTGATGGTAGTAATGATGATGTCCAAGTCTTCTTTCTCCTTCTTTACTCTCTTTATGCATGTGAAAGTTTCGTCGGGTGCGCGGCCAGCGCTCCCGATGGGAGTAGCCCCCGAGGCTATGGTCGAAAACATGTTTCGAGTATAGGCTCAAATAAATCATCTCTTCTATGATCACCAGGTAATAGCTTTATTTGATAATATCATCGGGTGCACGGCCAGCGCTCCCGATGGTAGTAGACCCCGAGGCTATAGTCGAATCTTTTCGGGTATAGACTCAAAAAATGAGTTTTTCTTCCTTTATTCCTCTGTATCTTTCATAACAGTTTTTCATCGACTTCCCTGGTCATCATCAATACGCAGACATGTCATACCAAACTTTTGCTGAATTTTTCCCATTAGTATCCACCACTGTCATATTCTAATTTCCCTGTTACTCAAATTCTTGTGACGTCATTAATATAATTGCTCTGTATGTAATTTTGACTGGGCGCTGACCGTTACTTGTGGGTAGCACGGTAATTTTGCAATTTTCCTGCCCGTTAGTGGGCTACCGCTTCTGCTTATTGCGCCACGTCTCAGCCCACGTTCTTTTATCAGGAAGATATATAAAGGGGAGAGTGGGGATTTTACTGTTTACCAGTTCCTCGCTTCTGCCGCCGCCACCATTGTTGCAAAACCCGCGCGCTTCTGAGCTCCTGCAGAGCCCCCATGCGCAACTCGTAGATGTGCGTCAAGACCCTTGCACAAAAGAACAAGATGGAGAAAAGCAATACCACCAATGCATCAACCAGCTGGGTGCCTTCTGAGTTCAAGCAAACGGATCTCACCAAGGCCCAGGCTGATGGTCTCATCGCCGATGGTGACCAGGTCATCTTCCCTAGCACCGAGCACATCCCCAAGCCCTCGAGCGGCTTCCAGGTGATGTCTCTTGCCTTTCATTTACGCGGTCTCTCTTTCCCTGCCCACGAGTTCCTTCGTGGGCTTCTCTTTGTGTACGGTGTGCAGCTTCACCAGCTCACACCAAACTCAATTCTTCATATTGCTTGCTTCGTCACCCTTTGTGAGTCTTTTCTGGGATCGAACCCCATTTTCTTCTCTGGAAATTTCTCTTTCGGCTCCGCCCCAGTGTTGCTTTATCAAAAAAGCCTGAGCTAGGCGGGGCTGTTATTTCTGTCCGTGCAGAGTCTCAGTACCTGGAAATTTCCATGGCTGCCTCAGTACAAGGTTGGAGGAAGAAGTGGTTTTACATCAAAGACCAAAAAATCTCTTCCTCTGACCAGTACGGTATTGCCCCTTTTGATGCAGCTAAAGATCTGAAGAAATTGGCCTCGTGCTCTCCTCCCACGGAAGCTGAGATGGAGGATATCAAGCAACTGCTAGCTCGCATCCAGGCTCTGAAGAGTGGTAGCGGAGGTGCGCTATCAGGGACTCAACTTATGGCGTTTTTTCTGCAACAGCGAGTTCAGCCTCTTCAGCATCGTATTTCCAAACTTTGGTCGTTCTCTGGCTTGGGAGATTCTTCTCGAGTATGTGATGATCTTATGGAGAAGAAGGATCTCGACAAGCGAGTGAGAGCTCTAACTACTCTCATGAAAGATCATGAAATTCCAGCTTTGGCCGCTAGTTTCTTCGACTTCGAGTGTCCCTTGTCTGCGGTATATGCACTGTCTTCATTTGTTCACCTTCTTTTATCTTATCACTGTTTTTCTTATAACTTCGACTTGTTTTCCTTCTAGGATCACCAGTCCCTTGTTTCTCGCCCTCATCTTCCAGAGGGAGGACCTATTCAGAATGTTCCTGTCTCTGCTGCGTCTGAAGCCCCCGAGGCTGAGGATAGCCAAGACGAAGATGAAGCCAAAGATTCGCTGGAAAGAACCAGCTCGACTACGTCACCTCCTCCTACGCTTTCCGAAGATCTTGGCCTCGACAAGAAGAGGAAACGTGTCAAGGAGCTCCTTTCTTTGAGTACCTCCACTCACAAGAATGTGGTCGGGGAGGCCTCTGCTCTAGAGGATGAAGAAGAGCTTTTCGACGCCTTGGACTCGTGAGTTTTTTGGTGACTTGTTCATATACTTTTCTATTTGTCGACTTGCACAAAGTGTTTTACCCTTTTATTTCTTTTTCAGTGATGACGAGGACCCAAAGAAGTATGTTGTCACTGCTCCTATTGTTGATGCTCCTGTTATCGATGAACCACCCTCACAAGAGGCAGCTGTGGTGCCTAAGTCACCAGAAGCTGCTACCAAAAAGGCTGGTTCTCGTGCTTCCAAACGCCTGAAGAAAGCGTCAGCGGCGAGTACTTCTCTCGACACCCCTCGACCATTTATCTCCCCTGATGATGTAAGTGTTGTATATTTTTATTATTTACTAGCTTTTGAACTTCTCTTCTCATGCCCTGCTTTGGACGGATTTTGATGAAAAAGTTCGTCTCTTTGGGTACTGAATGTGTCGAGTTTTTGAAAGCGGCGAGGTCTTCTCATGGTAAGCTTTTTGCCATCCTGCATCTTTTATTTGCCTAACTTTGCATCTCTGTTGCTCTTTTATCGAGCTTTCTTTCTCCTTCTTGTGCTGCAGATGCTTTGTCGGCGGCTAATGCTCGCATATTGTCTTTGGAAGCTGAACTCGAAGCTTCCAGAAAAGCTTGGGATGTTACCGCCACTGCCAAAACCACTGCTGAGAAGCCCACTAAGTCAGCATTGGCTAGGGCGAAGAAAGCAGAGAAAGCACTTGCTGACGCTAATCAGGGGCGTATCTAGAGGGAGCAAGCCGTTGATGCGGCACGGTGCGTTAATGTAAATCACCGTCCAGTTGGGAACCCCAAGAGGAAGGTATGATGAGTACAGCAGCAAGCTTTTCCCTCAGAAAAAAACCAAGGTATGTTGAATCTAGGAAAAAGCCAAACTCCAGAAGGTGATGCTGACTTAGCCTACTAACACTCCAACAAGGGCGCCGTTTACGACACTTGTTGACACGTCTTCAACTAGTAGCAATGCGGAACCTGCACATAACACAACCAAATACTTTGTTCCCAACTTACGATGAGGTTGTCAATCTCACCGGTTTGCTTGAAACAAAGGGTATGAGCGTATCGAGTGGAAAGCAATAGTAGTATGCGAGTAAAGTAAACAGTGCGAGTAAAGTAAATAGGTGATAGCAATATAACGGAAATAGGACCAGGGTCCATAGTTCACTAGTGGTGTCTCTCCATAAGATAAAGGGATTTCTATTTTCGTGCCCCTGGTTCGTTAGTTGTACTCAGTTTTCCCCAGCCGCTTAACTTTTCCTCAGTTTTCCCCTCGCTCTAGTTTGAAACCCCTCGCAGACGCTCGGACGGGAGGGTTGCGGTCTGGTCAGAGGCCTTAGACCATTACCAGTGATGACTAGGGAGCCGCGGTGGTTGTGAATGGACCGTTGCTTTTGAATTATGTTGACTGTTGACCCAATGAGACATGTCGGACTGGCGGTCTGTCACTCACCCAAAGCTTTACCCTTCGCCCGAGACTGGAAGAGCTCACACACCGCCCCACCACTGCCACGCCATCCTGCCCTCCTACCTTATGGCGTCGTCCGCCACCGAGCCGCCCCCGCCCCCACCACCACCCCCGGGAGGCGAAGAAGGCTCCACCTCCACTAGATCTAGATCTACCCCTATGGCGGTAGAGTTTGTACATCTGTCTAATGTGCCGATTATGCCCCTCAATAGCGGAGAAGATTGGGAATCAGAGGGATCTAACGCATGGATTCCATCTGGGTAAGCATCGTCTGCCTATGTGAATTAAGAGTACACAGTTTTTGAGCGCGAATCATTGTTGCTAAACTAACTGCGTTGCTTTTCGAATAGGATTGATCCAGCGCTGGCTTTTCGGCTGGTGGTTAGGTTGGATACTAGCTTTTTGCGTGATTTTGAGCGCAATGTGAGCGGATTTTACATCCTAGCAGTGGTTGCAACTACCATCTCATTGAGGGATTTAAAAGATAACATCTGCGCTCAGTACACCTAGGGCGCTGGCGATTCACTTGATTTCCAATATTTTAATAGCACGGAGGGAAGATTTGTTCCACTAATTTCCGACGACGATCTAGGAATTCTTTTTGCTTTAAATGATTCTTGCCGTGTCGGTAAAATTCGATTCCATGTGGACAGGGTCCAGGCATCATTTGGTGTTGGGGCATCATCAGGTGGTCGGGCATCATGTCTCTCTAGTGTTGCTGCCTCTGCTAATCGTGTGCGCCGCCCCGCTCCTTGCAGGTCCACAGCAGCACCATCTGTCCCCAGTGCTAGTGGTAGCCAGATTGTTCCTGCGGTCGATGTGGAGGACGATGCAGAGATTGAGGATCCATCTCCTCAAGATGATGAGGATGAGTTGATGTTTCCTGAATTGGTAGATCGATGCAGTAAGCAGGCAATGGAGGATCAATACATGGAAGATATTGCACAAGGTGCCAGATTTGATGACACTGATGATGAAGAGAAGGATGAGAACAATGACAGCCTTGTTTTAGCCAATTACGAAGATGATGACTTGCCAACAATTGATTGGAACAGGGAGGATCCTCAGCTTGTAGAAGGCACCGTATTTCAAACGATGATGGACTACCGTAATGCAATTACTACATATTGCATTCTCACCAAGAATGATTATGAGGTTATTAAAAGTGAGCCAGGTAGGTTCACAATTAAGTGCCCATACAAGAGGTGTAGGTGGAGGCTGCATGCATCCACAATGCACAGAAGCACCGAGGTTTAGGTACTACGCTAACCAGTTGTGTATTTTAGATCACGGTGTAAAATTTGTTAACTGTTACTGACATCCCTTATAATTATGTTTCAGATAAAGAAGAACTCGATCGACCATACTTGTCCACCTCGAGCGGGAGCGCCAGAGGAGAAATCAAAGCTAGCGAAGACTAGGTGGTTGGCAGATGCAATCATAGATTGGCTGAGAGAAACTCCAACACTTGGTCCAACAGCACTCATAAAATTGATATCTGATAAGTTTACTATAAACATACCTTACATGAGGATGTTCTATGCAAAGGAAATGGCTCTTGACAGGATAAATGGTCCATGGAATGAAAGCTTTCAATTGCTTTACACTTTCAAAGCTAAAGTGGAGATGGCTAGTCCAGGCAGTGTTGTAGCGATAGAAAAGTATACAGTTCCCTACAAATTGAAAAGCGGGAGGATGATGCAGAAAGAATATTTTAGAAGGGCTTTTGTTTGTTTCAAAGCTTGCTGGAAAGGCTTTCTGGACGGTTGTAGGCCTTATTTGGCCGTGGATACAATAGCTCTTCATGGCAGGTTTAAAGGACAGCTAGTTGCTGCTACTGCAATTGATGGACACAATTGGATGTTCCCTATTGCTTATGGAGTTTTGGAGGTTGAGTGAGAGGAAAGTTGGACTTGGTTTCTGCAGAATTTGCGTGACCTTATAGGTCATCCACCATGACTTACTATCCACACAGACGCTTGCAAAGGTTTGGAGAGTGCAGTAGAAGCAGTATTCCGTGGAGTGGAGCATAGGGAATGTATGCGACACTTGGTATAGAATTTTATAAATAAATCTAAGGGTAAAGTTTATACTGACAACCTATGGCCGGCTGCATACACATGCAGCATTAGGAAGCATCTGTTTCATTTGGAAGTGTTGTATAAACAAAAAACTGGGGTGAAGGAGTACTTGGATGAACATCATGGTAGGGTGTGGTCAAGAAGCCAATTCAATGAAATTTGCAAGGTAGACTATGTAACAAGTAACCTTGCAGAGAGTTTCAATGCAAAGGTCAAGTCATTGAAAGGGCTTATGCTGTGGCAAATATTTGATAAGATTAGGCAGATGATCATGATAAAAATCGATCTGCATCAAAGAATTGCAGCCACAAAATATGTTGGCCATCTCATGCTCCCATCTTTGATTAAGTCTTTGCATGCCAGGGCAAAACAATTGAAGATGAAATGCATCAGAAAAGGAATGGAGGTTGAGGTAACCTACACTGACAGTAAAAATAGGCAGTGGAGGTATCCAGTGAGTTTGGTTGATAGGACATGCCATTGTAGGCGATGGCAGATCCGTGGGATACCCTGCATACACGCATTGTTTTTCATGAGTGTTATAGCGGGTGCAGAAGGTGAAGTTGATCAGTATGTGTCAGAGTATTTCTCTATTGCCAAATTTAGGGCTGCATATGCTATGAATGTTCCTACCTTGTTGGGAAAAGACCAATGGATGAAAGTCGATCCAGGCTTCAAACTATACTCTCTAGTTTTGACTAGACCCACAGGTAGGCCGAGGAAGAATAGGATCAGAGCTAGTGCAGAGGGTGGTCCACCGATTCGACGACGTAAGTGCAAACATTGTGGAATCCCTGGACACATTGCTAGGCTTTGTAAAAATCCAGTTGACCCAGCTTTTGGAATGGAAGATCAGGCGGGAGCAGCAAATGCATAGGAGAATGAAGCAGCAATTCAACATGAGGAGATTGAAGTAATGGATCATGAGGAGATTGAAGCAATGGATCATGAGCTGCTTGAACCGATGGATCCAGAGCAGATTGAACCGATGGATCGAGAGCTGCTTGAACCGATGGATCAAGAGCTGCTTGAACTAATGGATCGAGAGCAGAGGGAACAGATGGATCGAGAGCTGCTTGAACAGATGGATCGAGAGCAGAGGGAACAGATGGATCGAGAGGCCTTTGAAGCAATGGATCAAGAGCTTCTTGAAGCATTTGAAGAAAATGCATTAGAAGAAAGAGCACAAGCTTCGCATGATATGGTTGTCTCGATCTTGGCACAACCCGAAGAGAAGAAGAAGAAGAAAAAGAAAGATGGCAAAAGGAAGGTAGACACCGGTAATATCCCTGGTAGGGTTACCCGGAGTAAGGTGGTGGACCCAGCGAGTCACACCAGGAGCAAGAGAAAGATTGTATTTTAAACAATTAATTTGAATTTGTATGAACAATTTGTATTGGGGATCCCTTTGTATTGAATTTGAACTAGTGTGATGTTCCCAAGTTTGTATGTTGAATAATCACAATAATGTATGTGTTATTTGCTTGAATAAGTTCCTAGTCCATGAGCTACTAGCTATAGTTCATCGCTTGAGTTTTCCTCACTTTTCCCCCTCTTAGTGACTAAACTCAAAAAATATAGTTTTGGGTTTATTTTAATTCATAATAATTCAAAACATGGTAGAACCTTCCCATGGAGTCTTGTTATGTTACCTACAACCTAGAGAAATAATAATGGAAAAGGAAATATAGAGATATGAAGTTTCCCTTTCCCAAAACAACTTCCTAGTCCATGAGCTACTAGCTATGAAGATGCAGGGCTTTCTACTCAACACACCTCCCAAATGCCCACAATGCTTACAAACTTTGTCCAAATGAGTCCAAATTCATCACACTTGTGTATATTTGAATTGCAAACAATATCACGTCGGCCAAAATGTACTATATTGTTCAAATAACACAATCTAACAATTTTTATGCCAAAAGCTTCAATTTCCCTTACTCCCTTTATTATTTGGGTGCCCCTATTTTACTTAGTTTTACCCAGTTTTCCCCCTCCGGGTCCACTTGTTTTATTCAGTCCTACTCTGTTTTGCCCTTCCGATAAATATTTCCTCACTTTTCCCCCTCTTAGTTCTACTCAGTTTTCCTCCCTTGTACTCACTGGCTGATCTCTGATTGGTCGAGATGTATTTCACACGAATCTTGGTTGGTTGATAGCTCAACGCACGCTTGCACCATTGGATCATTTATGATCGGACGGCCTGTCAACCCTGGCGGTCGCGGCGGTGCGGATCTGCAGAGCACATACCTACCAACCCTGGCAGTCGCATATTCCAGTCGCATCTTCCTCTCTTATTCTAGCGGTCGCGGCGGCGCGGATCTGCAGCATGCATGTGCGCGTGCGGTGCCGCGGATCTAACCGTGCGTGCGGCGGCGCGGATCTAACCATGCGGCGGCGTGGATCTAAGAGTGCCGGTGAGGATCTAACCCTCAGAAATAGTTGAAATGTCTTTCTCTGTCTCACTTTCGTTTATCTTCTCAGATCTGTTGATGATGAAGAACACCAAGACGGTGGCCATGGCGAGAGTGCTCACCGATGCCAAGACGATTGAAGCCATCGCCTACAACATCGCTGCGACGGCGCAGATCCAACCTTCAATGTCGGAGCCTGCCGATGTCTCACTTCTGTTACCCTCCTCAGATCTGTTGCTGATGGACACCAAGACGGCGGCTGTGTCAACAGTGCTCATCGATCGTCTTGAAGCCATTGCCTACAACATCGCTGCGACCTACAACATCGCTGCGACGGCGCAGATCTATCCTTCAATGTCGGAGCCTGCCGATGTCTCACTTCCGTTGCCCTCCGCAGATCTATTGCTGATGGACACCAAGATGGCGGCCGTGTCGACAGTGTTCATCGATGACAAGACGATTGAAGCCATCATCCACAACATCACTGCAACGGCGCAGATCCAGCCCTCCTCCATGTCCGAGTTTGCGGATGGCGTAGATCCAGCCCCCTCAGCCGCCCGTCGTCCAGGCCCTTCTAGCCTATCGGTGCGCGGCCATGTTCAACGCCGCAAATTGGGATAAATTATGATAAATTTGTATTTTTCAATTTCAATTTGGGATAAAATTATTCGAACTACTACCTCCGTGTCAAAAAAAGCTTCTCCACTTTCTCAATGTGTCCCTGTACATCCAAATGTATGATTTGAATTCTATCCCAACTTGATTGGGAAGATTGATATGTATTTGATCCGAGAGGCTGGTACATGCTTTCACTTTTGGGATCCCTTCACTTTTATAAGATGTTCATGCATGAAAATTATCGCGCGTATTACTTAGCACAACTAGGAAATTGTACGACAAAATATAGTGGTTAGAGCCACACCAAAATACAGTGGTTAGAGCCATCTACCAAATAACAATTCTATACTATCTAAATCATCTACCACAACCACATAACTGCTAGGACAGGGATGATACCTAATAAAACTGCCCAGATGAATCTACTTTTCGACTCTCCCATCACTTGAAGTTCATGTTCTAGATTTTCTACCACTTGATCAAATATGGCAAGATCTGTCTCAAGTATCAACTTCTCCTTGCGAATAAGCTCTGAATTCTTCTTTTCTTCACAGTACGCTTCAGCTCGAATATCATTAGGTTTTTACGGGCCAATTCATCACCTAAATTGGCCACCTTCTCCTCCAAATCCATCCTCTGGCTACACCACTGGGTTGATTCATCTTGGTATGCAATGTACCATGGATCATCGGGGCGAACTGTAACAATAATGGAAAAAAGAACAACTGAAATTACTCCAACAGGCCGTGGCGGCACTTCAAATTCAACGGTAGTACAGAGAGCAGAAGCTAGATACCTGCACTTCTGACGAGATAGGAGAAGTAGAATGTGGCCACGACATGATCGAATCCCCACCCTCGCCGGTGTACCTGCTACGACCAGACATTGAGGACTATTTCGCACCTGCAAACTCCAAATAAATTATGGGAACTGAATCGATTAGGGGGCGGGGGAGGCAGAAGCGGAGGTCATCGTGGGCGGCGGATCTGCTTGCGGCAGAGCAAATCCCGGTCGTCGTGGGCGGCGGATCTGCTTGCAGCGGACTTTCCTGCGGTGGGTACAATGCGTGCGGATGAAACAAGTGCTGGAGCCGTGGTTGACGTGCAGCGCCGCAGTCCGTCCGACGCCGCCGGGGAACAGAGCCGGCGGCGCGACGAGGCACCGGCGATGGCTGCTCCGTCCGAGGGTGGGGAACGAGCTGCCAGCGGTTCTCCGATGACTAATGAGATGCACAACACTAGGTTCCAGCCATGTTTAGCACAAGATTCACTTTAGATTAAGCTGCGAAAATAGTCACCTGCTGGGTCTAGCTTAAGAAAAAATAATTAGTGAACTTGTTGCTTCTCTCTAACTAAAAGCAGGGATATATGCCTTTTCACTAAGGGCGACCCCAGCGGTCATTGGCTGAGGTGGCCCCACAGAGCGGCTCTATATGATTTTCTCTAAATAAATAGACGACCCCAGTGGTCATTGGCTGCGGAGGCCCCACAGAGCGGCAATATATGATTTTCTCTAAATAAATTGATGACCCCACTGGTCATTGGCTGCGGCAGCCCCACAGAGTGGCAATATATGTCTTTTCCTGAAAATTACATGACCCCACTGGTCATTGGCTGCGGCAGCCCTATAGAGCGGCCCCATTTGTCATTGGCAGCACCGCGTATTATAAACAGGAAATAAAACGGTCCACACGCCAGCGATAGATGGATGGCTGCTCCAACGTGTCTCCTGACCCTACCCATCAGCACCATTCAAAAGCATCGGTCAATTCACAACAACCGTGGCTCCCTAGCCGTCACC
The DNA here is from genome assembly GCA_007115705.1 of Dactylis glomerata. Lineage (NCBI taxonomy): Eukaryota > Viridiplantae > Streptophyta > Magnoliopsida > Poales > Poaceae > Dactylis > Dactylis glomerata. Next base: position 1,848,174 of record QXEO01000454.1, read on the forward strand.
GGTAACAGTCAAGGCCTCTGAGCAGACCGCAACCATCCCGTCTGAGCGTCTGCGAGGGGTTTCAAACTAGAGCGAGGGGAAAACTGAGGAAAAGTTAAGCGGCTGGGGAAAACTGAGCACAACTAAGGACCCGAGGGCACGAAAATAGAAATCCCTAAGATAAAATAACACATGCTGGGTAAACAAATTATAGTTGGGCAATTGATAGAATAAAGATAACGTGCATATGTCGAGAGGATCACTATGAGATTTACTCTAGGCATTACAACAAGATACATAGACCGCCATCCAACTGCATCTATGACTAATAATCCACTTGTGGCGAATCAATCCGAGAACTCCACTAGTATTAAGTTGCGAACAACAGATAACTGCATTAAGCAAAGTGTGTAATGTAAACAAAGCATATGCCCTTGAGCATATGAATGTTATTTTCTCCCTAGTGGCAACAACACATCTACAACCTTAGAGGTTTCTGCCTCTCCCCCAGATTAAATAGAGGCATGAACCCACTATCGAGCATAAATACCCCCTCTTGGAGTCACTAGCAACTACTCGGCCAAGATAGCTACTAACAATGGAGAGCATGCAAGATCATAAACAACATAGAGATAACATAAGATAATATTCAGCACATCAACTCAATCATAACACCAATATTCATCGAATCCCAACAAACACAACATGTAGAATTACATAACGGTGATCTCAATCATGTAAGGCAGCTCACGAGATCTAAACATGAAGCACATGGTGGAGAAGAAAACCATCTAGCTACTGCTATGGACCCATAGTCCAAGGTAGACTACTAACTCATCATGCCAGAGGCAAGCATGAAGACCTCTGGTGGCGATTCCCCTCTCTGGTTGGGTGCCGGGAAGAGCTTCTGGACCCTCCCGATCTCGGGTCGACGACGGCAGCGGATCGCGATATGTTTCTAGAAAAGTGATCGGGTATTTAGGTTTTTCCTGTCGGGGGGTCTTTATAGGTGAAGGGGCAATGTCAGAAGTGGACCAGGGGGCCCTCACCATAAGGCAGTGTAGCCAGGCCCTAGGCCACGCCCCCTAGTGGTGAGGCCGCTTCGGTAAATTTCTGGATGTTTGGCTTTTGTTTCGTCCAATTCTGAGAATATTTCCTGTGTAACTTTTCTGGAACACAAAACATCAGAAAATAGGGAACTGGCACTGTGGCATCTCGTTAATAGGTTAGTTCCGGAAAATGCATAAAAACGCCACGAAGTGCAATGAAACACTAAGCAAATGGTGTAAAAACAAGCATGGAACATCAAAAATTATAGATACGTTTGAGACGTATCAGCCGTAACTGAACGCCTTAATAAAATTTCGGCTCTTGCTGGAGGTAAATACCATGCTTTTCCTTTCTTTGTTGGTTTGTCCATTCTTATACTTACTGATGTATGCTTTCTTATTTTCTGTCTTTGTCCCTTTTGTTCTTTAGAACATACTGGGGTGTCTTTGACGCCCTTGCAGCCGAACGATGATCCTCTAATGGCCGCGGTTAACTTGCTGGAGTCAAACTAGATATCTATCCAGGAGATCTTTGAGCTGGCTAGTTGCGTGTTAACGCGGATGTTTGTCGGGTTGTGGCCCAAGCAAAAAGCGGACGTGCCAGCTGCTGATCTAAAGAAGCTTGCAATGGCTTTTAACACCCCCGAAGATCCTATCCTTCTGATGAAGAGCCGCTCCATGAAGCGAGGTGTGGAGGGGGCCATTGCGCTTACTTATGCGCATGGCGAGGAGGTTAACTGGGAGAAGGTGAGCTCTTTCCGCGGTTGACCTCTTTTGGAGCTGCGGGGTTTCTTTGAGAAGGCGAAGAAGTACGCGCCGGGCATCGTGTCGATTATTTCTCCATCAGCGGCTTCTTTGACCTCTGCTATGCCAGTTTCTTTGACTCCGGCAACAAGTGGGTCGATGCCTCCTCCCAACACTGGTGCTACCTGATACGTCTCTAACGTATCTATAATTTTTTATGCTCCATGCTTGTTTTTACACCATTTGCTTAGTGTTTCGTTACACTTCATGGCATTTTTATGCATTTTCTGGAACTAACCTATTAACGAGATGCCACAGTGCTAGTTCCCTGTTTTCTGCTGTTTTTGTGTTTCAGAAAAGTTACACAAGAAATATTCTCGGAATTGGACAAAACAAAAGCCAAACATTCAGAAATTCACCGAAGCTTCCAGAGAACCGAAGAGGAGACGGAGTGGGGCCACGAGGGGCCCACACAACAGGGCGCGCGGCCTAGGGCTAGGCCGCGCCCCCTATGTGTGTGGCCGCCTCGGTCCACTTCTGACGATGCCCCTTCGCCTATAAAGACCCCCCGATGGGAAAAACCTAAAGAACCCGATCACTTTTCCAGAAACACATCGCGATCCGCCGCCGTCGTCGACCCGAGATCGGGAGGGTCCAGAAGCTCTTCCCGGCACCCTGCCGGAGAGGGGAATCGCCACCGGAGGTCTTCATCGCCATGCTTGCCTCCGGCGCGATGAGTGAGTAGTCTACCTCGGACTATGGGTCCATAGCAGTAGCTAGATGGTTGTCTTCTCCACCATGTGCTTCATGTTTAGATCTCGTGAGCTGCTTTACATGATCGAGATCACCGTTATGTAATTCTACATATTGTGTTTGTTGGTATCCGATGAATATTGGTGTTATGATTGAGTTGATGTGCTGAATATTATCTTATGTTATCTCTATGTTGTTTATGATCTTGCATGCTCTCCGTTGTTAGTAGCTATCTTGGCCGACTAGTTGCTAGTGACTCCGAGAGGGGGTATTTATGCTCGATAGTGGGTTCATGCCTCTATTTAATCTAGGGGAGTGACAGAAACCTCTAAGGTTGTAGATGTGCTGTTGCCACTAGGGAGAAAGCAACATTTATATGTCCAAGGGCATATGCTTTGTTTACATTACACACTTTGCTTAATGCAGTTATCTGTTGTTCGCAACTTAATACTTGTGGAGTTCTCGGATTGATTCGCCACAAGTGGATTATTAGCCATAGATGCAGTTGGATGGCGGTCTATGTATTTTGTTGTAATGCCAGAGTAAATTTCATAGTGATCCTCTCGACATATCACGTTATCTTTATTCTATCAATTGCCCAACTGTAATTTGTTTACCCAGCATGTGTTATTTTATCTTATGGAGAGACACCACTAGTGAACTATGGACCCCGGTCCTATTTCCATTATATTTCTATCACCTGTTTACTTTACTCGCACTGTTTACTTTACTCGCATATTACTATTGTTTTCCACTCGATACGCTCATACCCTTTGTTTCAAGCAAACCGATGAGATTGACAACCTCATCATAAGTTGGGAGCAAAGTACTTGGTTGTGTTGTATGCAGGTTCTGTGTTGCTGCTAGTTGAAGATGCGCTAACTTGTTATATCATTAATGGCGCCCTTGTTGGAGTGTCAGTAGGCTAGTCAGCATCACCTTCTGGAGTTTGGCTTTTTCCTGTATACGATTAAACCTTGGTTTCTTACTGAGGGAAAATTTGCTACTGTACTCATCATACCTTCTTCTTGGAGTTCCTAACTGGGTGGTTATCTACCCGCATCAAGCATAATTTTCTGGCACCGTTGCCGGGGAAAAAGAAGACTTCTGTAAGGGGAGTTTCGCACGCACATCCTTTACTTTGTTTTAAGTTTTGCTTTATTTTATTTTTACTGGCATCATTTTATCAAAAATACAAAAAAATTAGTATCCTTTATAGTTGTTACTTTATTACTTTTAGTTCATTATGTTGTTCCCTAAGTATGTTTTGGAGGACCTCTCAGTAGGTAGTGGCTCTATTATTGGGAAAAGTAACATCGAGGAGTTCTTTAATCACATTAGTATGCATAAAGATGTTGAGGAAAAGTCTTTGGCTGAGCTTGCTCCTAGTTATGAAGTTGCTTCTGCTTATTTAGTTCACATATTGGAAGCTAGGTTTGCTAGCCTTAATCCTTTTATGCAACACATGTTTCTTAAGCTTCATGATATTGAGGATCCTGAAAAGAAAGCTTTTATTTTGGAAACTTTGCACATAGAATTTAAAGATGTTGCCATTGAAGCTAGGAAAGTTCTCATGCGTTTTAATAAACTCGGCTCACCTATAAAGGTTGTTAGTACAAACAATGAAGGAACCGAAATACCTATACCTAGCAAGCTCTTGGGATTGTATGAAGCTTTTGAAAATAATTTTGATTGGATTTGTCCCAAAAATCTTTTTATTGAATTGAGTGAACCAAAGTGTGATCACAAGGGGTCTTCAAAAACTTATGTGGATGAAATACAATACCTTATTGAAAAGACTTCTGCAATTGATCTTAATGCTTCTTTCAAAAATACTTGAGTTCCACCTTTCTGCGCCTAGCTCAAAGGCGTTAAAGAAAGCACTCTTGGGAGATAACCCAATGTTTTTACTTTCTGTTATTTTTCCTTTTTTGAGTTTTGGAAGTTATTACTACCGTAATAACCTCTCCTTATCCTTTTTATTTCGTTTTTGTGCCAAGAGACGCCTCTAATTTGAGTGAGGTAAAATTTGGGGATGTTGCTGTCCTGAAACAGTTTTCGGTGCTGCACCGTAAAAAATCGTGAAAATTCTCAGTATATCTTTTGGACCTCTGATTTCTTGTGCATATGCCCCAGGTTATATCAAAACTTTCATTAGTTTAACACTTTTTGATTTGAGCAACAGAAAACCCTCTAAAAATTCGACCTTTGTCAGCTGTTCTGTTTTGACAGATTTCTGCCAATATTTGTGTTTGCCGCTTGATCACTTTCTTTTTTAGTTCTTTTGATCACAGAACTTTTGAGGAAGTTGCTATAGTAGTATATGCTTTATATGTGGTGGTTTTGAGTTGAAACCTGAAGCAAAAAGGGTTGATTCATTGTTATGCTTACACTAATGTTGCTAATAGATTTGTGTTTAGTTTTGTATGAAGAAAGTTTTCAAGTGTAGGGATCGGAGAATGATGAGATGAGTTGAAGAATGGATAAAAGCTCAAGCTTGGGGATGCCCACGCACCCCAAGAAATGTCCAAGAAGTACAAGCATCAAAGCTTGGGGATGCCCCCGAGGCACCCCTTCTTCATCGGCAAAAATCAGGTCACCTTTCAACACACTATATTTTTATTGCTTCATGCACTATGCGTTTTTCTTGGAGCATCAGTTGTTTTAGTTTTCAGTTTTATTTATTTTTTTGCTGCAATAAATGGTTGGACCCCAACAAATTCGTTTTGGAGAAGTTGCATTGCTTTTCATTTGCCAAGAACACTCCGTTTTTCACTCTTATCATTTCAACGAGTGTTCTCTTTTTCTAGAACTGCGTTTAGCTTTCATTTTTCACCTTGATTTGTGTTCAGATCTTGTTATATCTTTGCATCAAGGTGTATTTTGACCTCTGGTCCATGTTGGTTTTCATTAAAAGAGTTGTTTCAAAAAAAGTTTGAATGGTGTTGGAAAAGAGAAAAAGCTTTATGCAAAAAAGTGGTACAAGAAGGAGCTTGTGTAGACTGCGGCCTAGGCTTTTGCATGTCATGCTTGATGTCTTTTTGATAGTATGCTTAGTGGTTTTTGCTGTAGCATGACTTGTCTCAAATTACTGAGATTGCTTAATGAGCCTTTGAAAAAAATCATGCGTTGTTTTAATTATTTGGAAGCATTATTTTTGTTTTCTCCTTGATGCTTTATTTGGGTTGACTTGACGCATGCTCACACATGTTAGACTCATACAAGTCGCCATAAGCCTCTATGATCATTTGGTTTTTGACTTTTGATGCCATCTTATGCTTTTTTTTAATGTCGCTTTGTTGCTATGCATGATTATGGCCGTTATTGCTCTCTTAGTTGGTCGCTCGCAGTCTTTGGCTAGCCCTCATTTTGTATTGAGTATGAGCTCTACTCGTGCATCCAACTCCTAAAAACCAAGTTTGCCATTTGTGTCCACTATAAATTCCTATGCTTGGTATTTGTAAGCCATTCCAAGTAAATTTTCATGTGCCACCTTTGAAAAAACCTTCAAAACACTTCTCATTTTGTGACACTATTTTCAGCTCATGGGGACGTAGTGGTCAGATTTGCTATCTTCCATATTGTCTTATTCCAAAAAAAGGCACTCCTCCATGGTATGTGAATGTTGGTGGGCACCCGATGGAATCGGTTAGCCATGGTTTGTGAAAGGAAAAAAGGTGGGGAGGAGTGCCAAGCTTTATAAAAGAGCACAAAAGTGCCAATCTCTCTCAAAAACTTGCTTCATTTTTGTATGGAAGATAGTAAGAACCCCATTGCCAGTCATTGACAAAAGAAACCACCTCTCAAAACCCAATTTTTATCTCTCTGTTTTACAAATGAAAAGCTCAAGCACATGTTTAATCACTGCTTTCCTCCACAAAGGGCCTTTCTTTTACTTTTATGTTGAGTCACCACCTTCTATCTTTATGCACTGTCTAAGAAAGCATAGTTGTCATTTTGAGTATAATGTGCATTGTCCCAAAGTTTTCATTGATTGATTCATGATGTTGGTTTAACTTGTTCTTAAATTATTTGTATCTAGTCGCCCTCTTAAACTTGAAGGTGTCCTATGCATTTATGTTTTGCTCTCTCATGAAGGACAAGCTGAAAACCATTTGTATGTTTTTCCATATGATTTGAACACACGTTTGACTTTCATTGTTTCATTTTTATGATCTTTCATTTGTGTTCTTTTTCATGTTATAACATGGTTGCTAAGTTTCTTCTATCAAGATTATGTCTTTCATGCCCATGTTTTAAGTTCTTTTGATCCCAGTGCACAACGCTTACATAGATGGTCAAGATTGTGTAGGTGCATGTCACCTCAAAAATTATTTCTTTTGTTATCACTTACCTACTCGAGGACGAGCAGGAGTTAAGCTTGGGGATGCTCATACGTCTCTAACGTATCTATAATTTTTGATGCTCCATGCTTGTTTTTACACCATTTGCTTAGTGTTTTGTTACACTTCATGGCATTTTTATGCATTTTCCGGAACTAACCTATTAACGAGATGCCACAGTGCCAGTTCCCTGTTTTTTTGCTTTTTTTGTGTTTCAGAAAAGTTACACATGAAATATTCTTGGAATTAGATGAAACAAAAGCCAAACATCTAGAAATTCACCGAAGCTTCCAGTGAACTGAAGAGGAGACGGAGTGGGGCCACGAGGGGCCCACACAACAGGGCGGTGTGGCCTAGGGCTAGGCCGCGCCCCCTATGTGTGTGACCGCCTTGGTCCACTTCTGATGATGCCCCTTCGCCTATAAAGACCCCCCGATGAGAAAAACCTAAGGAACCCGATCACTTTTCCAGAAACACATCGCGATCCGCCGCCATCATCGACCCGAGATCGAGACGGTCCAGAAGCTCTTCCCAGCACCTTGCCGGAGAGGGGAATCACCACCGGAGGTCTTCTTCATCGCCATGCTTGCCTCCGGCTCGATGAGTGAGTAGTCTACCTTGGACTATGGGTCAGTAGCTAGATGGTTGTCTTCTCTACCATGTGCTTCATGTTTAGATCTTGTGAGCTGCTTTACATGATCGAGATCACCGTTATGTAATTCTACATATTGTGTTTGTTGGGATCCGATGAATATTGGTGTTATGATTGAGTTGGTGTGCTGAATATTATCTTATGTTATCTCTATGTTGTTTATGATCTTGCATGCTCTCCGTTGTTAGTAGCTATCTTGGCCGAGTAGTTGCTACTGACTCCAAGAGGGGGTATTTATGCTCGATAGTGGGTTCATGCCTCTATTTAATCTAGGGGAGTGACAGAAACCTTTAAGGTTGTAGATGTGTTGTTGCCACTAGGGAGAAAACAACATTCATATGTCCAAGGGCATATGCTTTGTTTACATTACACACTTTGCTTAATGCAGTTATCTGTTATTTGCAACTTAATACTTGTGGAGTTATCGGATTGATTTGCCACAAGTGGATTATTAGTCATAGATGCAGTTGGATGGCGGTCTATGTATTTTGTTGTAATGCCCAGAGTAAATCTCATAGTGATCCTCTCAACATATCAAATTATCTTTATTCTATCAATTGCCCAACTGTAATTTGTTTACCCAGCATGTGTTATTTTATCTTATGGAGAGACACCACTCGTGAACTGTGGACCCCAGTCCTATTTTCATTATATTGCTATCACCTATTTACTTTACTCGCACTGTTTACTTTACTTGCATATTACTATTGCTTTCCACTCGATACGCTCATACTCTTTGTTTCAAGCAAACCGGTGAGATTTACAACCTCATCATAAGTTGGGAGCAAACTACTTGGTTGTGTTGTGTGCAGGTTCCGCGTTGCTACTAGTTGAAGACGCGCTAACTCGTTATATTGTTAACGGCGCCCTTGTTGGAGTGTCAGTAGGCTAGTCAGCATCACCTTCTGGAGTTTGGCTTTTTTCCTGGATACGATTAAACCTTGGTTTCTTACTGAGGGAAAATTTGCTACTGTACTCATCATACCTTCCTCTTGGGGTTCCCAACTAGGTGGTTATCTGCCCGCATCACTACCTCTTCCACGCCTAATTCCGCTGTGGACCCTGATGCTGAGGTGGCGTAGACTTAGTCTTCCCTTGTAGTCTTCCTTTCTTTTGGTGTAGTAAACTTTATTTATATATTGCCCAAGAACTAGTCAGAGGAGTTGTGCTCTTTGTAAATACTCTTCCCTTATGAAAATGCCGTGCTTGATTTAGTTTCTGAGATGTTGTCTTTTTCTTTCTGTTGGCTTCCAGCCTATGCATGCTGGTGGGTCATCGGGTCGTGATCGGGCTTCATCTCCTGCCAATATGTTCGACTCCAGAGCTTCGTCGCCTCCTCATCCTTCTTGTCAATGTACTGAATATTCGTCAAGGATTTCGGACCTTGAAGGCCATTTGTCCTTGATGAAGAGCCAGGCACAGATTGCTTTGGACAAGGCCAGCAAATCTTGCGGCTCTATGAAATAGATATCCACACTTGAAGATAAAGTGTCAGGTCTAGTGGCCAGGATCATACATCTTGAAGAATGCGACTCCTTTCTTATTGGTATCATTGAGTCTGTCTGTGAAATGTTGCGATGTAAGGTTCCTTGCAGCCTTTCTTTTTTCCCTTTTCCTCCACTATTGTGGGTTAATATCTTTTCGTACCTCAGGTACTTGCCTGGACCTTGTTGGTGAGACACGTTGGGTTTCTGAGCGAATCGCGGCTCTTGAGAAGGCATCAGAGGGAACCGACAGTTTGTGGTCTGATCCCCGACGTCGTCGTGCCATTGTGCTTCTTTAGGATCATGCTCAGCATATTGGGGAAGCGATTGATGGTTGTCAAGCATCTTTGACAACCATGTACTCTGTTATGCTCCCCTGCAACCCACTGCTGAGGGATTATAGACAGTTGCTCGAGACCTTCAGGACAAGCCAGCGGGTTCACCTTTTGATAAAGCTCAATTTGATTGCTGGTGCGAATTTTGCCCTTGGATGGATGTGAAAATGGCATCCAAGGCTTAATTACGACTCGATGTCAGAAGGGTTGCCTCCAGGGCATGCTACGCTTGGTGTCCATATGGATGCCATGCTACAGCCCTCGAGGAGGATTATTTCAAGGTTACTGCAGGAGGACGTGAGGTTTTTCCGTGAGCACCACTACTTGAATCCTTTCAACGTGGATGACTCAGATCAGCCAATAGTGTAGCATGTTACTACATGTATGCTTTGTATGTAAAACTCAAAGTTCCTGTTTTCTGCATTTTTCTTATTAGGAAATTTCTCAAGGCATTCCTTGCTTAGTGCATTAGCCGCGATTTCGTTTTAGATAATAGAGAGACGTAAACTCGAATAGGAGGAACTATGTCTTTATTTATGCTTATAATGTAAGATACATGAGGTGACCCAAGAGATCCGGCCAATGACCTGTGTTCTGGATCTAGAGAGCATTGCCCTGGAATAGCTCGTGGCTTTTACAGCCTTATTTTTTCTACTCTACTTTTTGTTGTTCTTGTCGCCTATGTCACCGAGGTCTTCTCTTCTTCTCCTATAGGTTTCTCTTGGTATAACGACTGTACCCGCGGTTTTTTCACTTCTAGATCTGCTGGGTGTCTTTCGAGTTGTTGTGTGACTCTTGTAGTTGCGCTTTTTGCTTTGTCTTTGGGTCTCCGTAGCTTGCCATCATGCCAAAGTTTTGGGCCATCTTGTGAAATTCCTTGTCGCATAGATCCGATAGCTCGAAGCTTCCTTTTACTGTGACAATTCCATTGGGTCCTGGCATTTTTAGTACCAGGTACGTGTAGTGTGGTACTGCCATGAATTGCGAAAATGCGGGTCGCCCGAGGATCGCGTGATATTTTGATGGCCAGTCCATGACTTCGAAGTCGAGCTTCTCTCTTCTGTAGTTTTGTCAATTCCCGAAGCACACGTTGAGTGCTATTCGACCTAGTGGATAGTTGGCGCTCCCTGGGACGATCCCGTGAAAGGAACGGTCAGTTGGTTTTAGGAACTCTAATGAAATGTGCATTGCTCGTAGATTCTTCGCGTATATAAGGTTTATTCCGCTTCCTGCATCCATAAACACTCTGTCGATATCGTATGTCCCAATTTGGGCTTTAAGTACCAGAGGCGCGTTTCCTGGCCGAGGTACTGTTATGGGGTGATCATCCCTGCTGAATACTATGGGTTGCTTGGACCAGTGTAGATATTCTGTTGTTGCCGGAGGCGAGGTTACTGCTAGGTTAACTTGGCGAGTTATGCTTTTTTCCTCTTTGTTCGACTTTGGCACATGTTGTATCATTGCTGTGATGTGCCCTTTAGATGGAACATATCCTCCATCGTCATCGCGTCCCTGGTTCGGCTAGTCTTGACCTTGAGGAACTCCATTGTTTCCTTGTTGACTTGCAGGCGCGTTGTTTGTGTTTTCTTCGTATCCTTGCCGTTTTGCTTTGGCTTTCTTGTTTAGTGCTACTTCCTGGAGTTTCAAGAACATTGTGCAATCTTTCATCGTGTGCCTGGATACTCATTTCCCATCAACAAACGCGGAGTGTATGTGACATAGTCCGTTTAGCATATCTTCTGGTGATGGGTTGTACTCTCTGGGTTCTCTTGTCTGAATTTTTGTGCTGCTTCCGTAGTCTTATTTTCTGTAGCTACGGTACCCTGAGCTTCGATGGTCGTTTCCTTGGTAGCTATTGTCTTTGTACCCTGCGGCTACTTGGCTGTGGGAGCCATAGTTGTCATAATTGCGAGATCTCCTCCTTTGGCTTCCGTATCTGTTTCCTCTATCATCTTCTGGTGATCGTGTCCATTTGTTGTTGCACGCACCTTCTCTATCTGCAAACTTGTTTGCGATATCCAGTAAATCTGATACTATTTTCGGCTTGATTCTACCCATCTCTTCGACTAGGTCTCCTCGCCTCAACTTGAGTGTGAATGCGTCTATTGCTCTTTCGTCTGAGACTTCGACCGCTGAGTTTTTGATAATGCTCCACCTTTGGATATACGCCCTTAATGTCTCATTGCGTTGTTGTACGCAGGTGCTGGCGCGTAGTTGACATGGGAAAGTGTAGTTGATGTTGGAGCTTCTTCTTCTTCAATCCTCGGCAACGGCGCCAGAAAATTAGCTTGATGCGTGGTGAATGACCAGCTCGTTGGAAACCCCAAGAGGAAGGTGTGATGAGTATAGCAGCTAGTTTTCCCTCAGTTAAGAAACCAAGGTTATGTCGATCAGGAGAAGAGCGGGCAATACGACTGTAGGTGATGCTTGCTAGTTTGCGACAGCTTCGGATAATTTATATATGGCGCCTCGTCCAAGCTTTGCTTTGCTAGCTGCAATGCGGAACCAGCACACAACACAACCAAGTACTTTGTTCCCAACTTGCGATGAGGTTGTCAATCTCACCGGTTTGCTTGAAACAAAGGTTATGAGCGTATCGAGTGGAAAACAATAGAAGAATGCGAGTAAAGTAAACAGTGTGAGTAAAGTAAACAGGTGATATCAATATGATGGAAATAGGACCGGGGTCCACAGTTCACTAGTGGTGTCTCTCCATAAGATAAATAACACATGCTGGGTAAACAAATTATAGTTGGGCAATTGATAGAATAAAGATAAACGTGATATGTCAAGAAGATCACTATGAGATTTACTCTGGGCATTACAACAAAATACATAGACCACCATCCAACTGCATCTATGACTAATAATCCACTTGTGGCGAATCAATCCGAGAACTCCACAAGTATTAAGTTGCGAACACCAGATAATAGCATTAAGCAAAGTGTGTAATGTAAACAAAGCATATGCCCTTTAGCCTATGAATTATGTTTTCTCCCTAGTAGCAACAACACATCTACAACCTTAGAGGTTTCTGTCACTCCCCCAGGTTAAATAGAGGCATGAACCCACTATCGAGCATAAATACCCCCTCTTGGAGTCACTAGCAACTACTCGGCCAAGATAGCTACTAACAACGGAGAGCATGTAAGATCATAAACAACATAGAGATAACAAAAGATAATATTCAGCACAACAACTCAATCATAACACCAATATTTATCGGATCCCAACAAACCAAACATGTAGAATTACATAACGGTGATCTCAATCATGTAGGGCAGCTCATGAGATCTAAACATGAAGCACATGGTGGAGAAGACAACCATCTAGCTACTGCTATGGACCCATAGTCCAAGGTAGACTACTCACTCATTGCTCCGGAGGCAAGCATGGCGATGAAGAAGACCTTTGGTGGCGATTCCCCTCTCCGGCAGGGTGCCGGGAAGAGCTTCTGGACGCTCCCGATCTTCGGGTCAATGGCGGCGGCGGATCGCGATGTGTTCTGGAAAATTGATCGGGTACTTAGGTTTTTCCCGTCGGGGGGTCTTTATAGGCGAAGGGGCAATGTCAGAGGTGGAGCCAGGTGGCCCTACACCATGGCGGCATGGCCAGGGCCTAGGCCGCGCCAGCCTGGTGTGAGGGCCCCTGGTGGCCCCTCTCCTACTCTCCTTCGAATGACTGGAAGCTCCCGGACAAAATAAGACTTTAGGAACTTGTTTCATCCAATTCCGAGAATATTTCCTGTGTATCACTTCTGAAACACAAAAGTAGCAGAAAACAGGGAACTGGCACTGTGGCAACTTGTTAATAGGTTAGTTCTAGAAAATGCATAAAAGTGCCACGAAGTGTAACGAAACATTAGGCAAATGGTGTAAAAACAAGCATGGAGCATAAAAAATTATAGATATGTTGGAGACATATCAAGCATCCCCAAGCTTAACTCATGCTTGTCCTCGAGTAGGTAAGTGATAACAAAAGAATAATTTTTGAGGTGACATGCACCTACACAATCTTGATCATATATGTAAGCATTTGTGAGCTGGGATCATAAGAACTTAAAACATGGGCATGAAAGATATAATCTTGACAATAGAAACTTAGCAACTATGTTGTAAACATGAAAATGAACACAAACAAAAGATCATGAAAATAAAACAATGAAAGTCAAACATGTGTTCAAATCATAAGGAAAAACATACAAATGGTTTTCAGCTTGTCCTTCAAAGAGAGCAAAACATAAATGCATAGGACACCTTCAAGTTTAAGAGGGCGACTAGATACAAATAATTTGAGAACAAGTGAAACCAACAATATGAATCAATCAATGAAAACTTTGGAACAATGCACATTATACTAAGAATGACAAGTATGCTCTCTTAATGGTGCATAAAGGAAGAAGGTGGTGACTCAACATAGAAGTAGAAGAAAGGCCCTTCGCAGAGGGAAGCAGTGATTGCAAATTTTATAACCTTCAAAAATTATGGTACTTACCGGCTTTGAGCTCTCATTGCCCCCATCATAAGCATCTTGAATGGTTAAAGTTAATGCGAGAACAATTATGATGCATATTCTTGACAAATCATAAGTTGAAAACCTCGTGTCCCGTGAATACGAGTACCCAAACCTCATGCTACTTTACTTAGAGTCCCAAGCAAGGCTCTTGTCATTGTAAGTATATGCATATCAGTGAGAACCGCCAACGGGGTACCTCCGTGCCCGATGACATGGAACAAGCCCACATCAAAATTACAGGACAAGCAGACAATGAACACCTCGACATCTCTTTTATTTGCCATTTGTTTAGCTTTTTATTGTGAGATGCGTCGTCGAATGTTCACCATGGGTATGCTGCAAATTTCCACCATGAATTATGCATGGCTTAGATTAGTGGCCCGGCGTTTCTCTAACACATATACAAACTCCATGATCCCCACAAGATTCCCAATTCATTTCACACCGCGGGCATCCATAAACAAAAGATCACGATATCAACTCAAATAAAGTGCAATGTTGAAAGCTTGCCCATGACTGCATGGCTGGGCTAGTCTCCAACTTACAACTTGCAAGCATAACAACTCAACATAAGAGAACACAATGTCAAATTTTTAAGAACAGGAAAAAGTAAAGTGTGCCTTCTGGTTCGTGAGAGCTTTACTGACCGAATTTCGCATAACACTGGTAAGAGTTTAATTTGAAGAGAAAATAAAAGCAAGTCAAATTTACTTGGAATAGCAAATTGCTAGTAGGTATGTATGGTTGACACTTTGGAAAACTTTGGCTTTTAGGAGTTGGATGCACGAGTAGAGCTCATACTCAGTACAAGGCGAGGGCTAGCAAAAGACTGGGAGCGACCAACTAAGAGAGCAATAATGGCCATAATCATGCAAAGCAACAAAGCGACATTAAAAGAAGCATAAGATGGCATCAAAAGTCAAAAACTAAATAATCATAGAGGCTATTGGCGACTTTGTAAGAGTCTAACATGTGTGAGCATGCGCCAAGTCAACCCAAATAAAGCATCAATGAGAAAACCAAAATAATGCTTCCATACAATAAAAACAATGCATGATTTTTTCAAAGGCTCATTAAGCAATCTCAGTTAGAGACAAGTCATGCTACAGCAAAACCACTAAACATACTATCAAAAAGACATCAAGCATGACATGAAAAAGCCTAAGCCGCAGTCTACACAAGCTCCTTCTTGTACCACTATTTTGCATAAATCTTTTTCTCTTTTCCAACACCATTTGAAATTTTTTAAAGACACCTCTTTTGATGAAAACCAATAAAGATCAGAGGCAAAAATACACCTTGATGAAAAGATATGATAAGGTCTGAATGCAAATCAAGGCGAAAATGAAAACCAAAAGCAGTAGCGGAAAAAGAAGAACACTCGGTGAAATTGTAAGAATGAAAAACGGAGTGTTCTTGGCAAATGAAAATGAGTACATCTCCTCCAAAGGAAATTTGTTGGGGTCCAACCATTTATTACAGCAAACAAAACAAACTAACTAAGAAAACTAAAACAACTGACGCTCCAAGAAAAACACATAGTGCATGAAGCAATAAAAATATAGTGCCTTGAAAGGTGACCTGATTTTTGCCGATGAAGAAGGGGTGCCTCGGGGGCATCCCCAAGCTTTGACACTTGTACCTCTTGGATATTTCTTGGGGTGCGTGGGCATCCCCAAGCTTGAGCTCTTGTCCATTCTTCAACTCATCTCATCATTCTCCAATCCCTACACTTGAAAATTTCCTTCATACAAAACTAAACACAATTCTATTAGCAACATTAGTGTAAGCATAATAATGAATCAACCCTTTTTTGCTTCAGGTTTCAACTCAAAACCACCACTAAGCATACTATCAAAAATACATCAAGCATGACATAAAAAAACCTAAGCCGCAGTCTACACAAGCTCCTTCTTGTACCATTATTTTGCATAAAGCTTTTTCTCTTTTCCAACACCATTTGAAATTTTTAAACACACCTCTTTTGATGAAAACCAATAAAGATGAGAGGCAAAAATACACCTTGATAAAAAGATATGACAAGGTCTGAACGCAAATCAATGCGAAAATGAAAACCAAAAGCAGTAGCGGACAAAGAAGAACACTCGATTTTTAATAAGAGTGAAAACTAGAGCGTTCTTGGCAAATGAAAAGCAAGGCAACTTCTCCAAAAGAAATTTGTTGGGGTCCAACCATTTATTGCAGCAAACAAACAAACTAAACCAACTAAGAAAACTAAAACAACTGATGCTCCAAGAAAAACACATAGTGCATGAAGCAATAAAAATATAGTGTTTTGAAAGGTGACCTGATTTTTGCCGATGAAGAAGGGGTGCCTCGGGGGCATTCCCAAGCTTTGACGCTTGTACTTCTTGGATATTTGTTGGGGTGATGCATGGGCATCCCCAAGCTTGAGCTTTTTGCTTCAGGTTTTAACCCAAAACCACCACATATATAGCAAATACTACTGTAGCAACTTCCTAAAAAGTTCCGTGATCAAAAGAACTCAAAAGAAAGCGATAAAGTGGCAAACACAAATATTGGCAGAAATCTGTCAAAACAGAACAGCTGAAAAAGGCAAATTGTTGAGGGGTTTTCTGTTGCTCAAATCAAAAAGTGTTCAACTAACGAAAGTTTGGATATAACCTGGGGCATATGCACAAGAAATCGCAGGTCCAAAAGATATATAGAGAATTTATACGAATTTTTACGGTGCAGCACCGAAAACAGTTTCAGGACAGCAACATCCCCAAATCTTTACCTCACTCGAATTAGAGGCTTCTCTTGGCACAAAAACAAAATAAACAAGATAAAGAGCGGGCCCTGCAATGCCGGAAGTCCGGGCCACTCCAAAACCTGCCTCTGCTGGACAAGCTGCACCTGCCGCGCCAGAACAACCAGCGCCCAAGACTCCATCCACGGAGAAGACTTCTGCCCCGGCCAAGCCTGCTGCCCCGGCCAAGACCTCTGTCCCGGACAAAACTTCTGCCCCGGTCAAGTCCAGCACCCTCAAGATCAAGCCGACCAAGTCCGGCATATCATCCGCCGCCACAGCACCTTCTAAAGCAGAATCCCGGCCCAGCTCTGCCCTGGCGCTTCACTTAGGCAGAGCGGCATCCCGACCCGGCTACCGGCCCAGCTTTTTTGACACGCCAGAGCTTGAGGGCCGCGTCCCCCTGCTGACGAAAAGTGACCAGAGCCTTGGGTCTCTCAAGGAGCACTGCACCAGGTGGAACGACACCGACAGTATGGACACTGCCGACTCCAGGAGCAAGAAGCTTGCCGAAGCTTCAGCCACTGGCAATCCATCTGATATTCTGGCCGCGAAGCCCATTCCCATTGCCTGCGAGCTCCTCAGCCTCCAGCAAAGACTTCACCGCGTGGCCGATGCTACCAACGTAAGTTTTTCTTTTTCTACACACACATATCCCCAGTCCTCGAAAATGTCGGCTGTCCGGGATTCGGACAGCCGGGATTTTCCAATACCTTTTGCACTTAGCTCTTTTCAAATTAATCATCCGGTATATAAGCTCGATCCGAGCTTCAAATCCTACTCACCGAGGGCCGGGATAGGTGCGCAGCACCTGTGCCGGGTCTTCAATATCATGAACACTTCGTACAATCTTCAATTGCACTGATATGCTAGACTTCTCTTATAACCTTTCAAATCCTGTCTCTTTTGCAGCGCATGAATAACGCCCACGCCGACATGTACCATGATTTGGTGTGCGAGCACCGAAAGCTATCTGTCGCGCATAGCAAGCTCCGGCTGGAACTGAGCCAGAAAGGTAAGCTCAGCCGATATACCCCTTTATGCCGGATACCTTACCTCTTTTTGCTTCGGAATATTTCTTTTGCCGACACATAATCCTTTGCTGACATTCTGCAGCTGCTGCTGAGGATCAAGTCACCGCGCTTCTTCAGAGGGTGAAGGAGCTGACTGGTATGCCGGATATCGCTGATTCTTTGCTACTCCACTTGTACTTCAAATCCTTTGACTCTTGTCCCTGTTTCTTATCTTCACACTCTCTTAACTTCAAATCCACGCAGATGAGAAAGCTGCACTGGAGGCCCGCCACCAGGACTGTACGCCCTCAGTGGATGTGGCCAAGCAGTTGGATGACCGGGATGCCGCCCACAAAGTTGAAGTTGAGCAGCAGAAGGGCCGGATTGCCGAGCTTCTAGAGGAGAAGGAACAGACGGAGGGCCAACTGAAGAAGACCCAGGAGCTGCTCGTCGCTTCCGAGACTGATGCCTCCAACTCCCATGCCGAACTGACTAGCCTGAAGGAGCAGACGACGAAATGGGAAGTTACAGTTGCACAGCTCAATGCCGACCTCGCCAGTAAGCTTCAAATCCTTTTCCTTTATCCTGCCCGACATATCATGACATTTTCTGGCACAACCTTTACGCCGACATATACTTCTTTTGCTAACATACTTTCTATTTTTTAGACATGTTTCCTGCTTCCGTCGAAGACGTTGAGAGGGCTCTGCAGTTGGATCGAGAGAACCGGGGTGTTCCGGTTGACTCAGCCAATTGGGACATGTCGGAACAGCTGTTGGCCCTGCAATCCCGGAAGAACGCCATGACCTTATACACAGAAGAACTTTTTCTTGGCGCCCAGGAGGCATATTCTGCCCTCTGGCCGGGACAACGGATGCCCACTGATCCTGTTGATCTCGGCAATGATCTGCAACTTCCCAAGGTTCGCCTCCGAGAATGGCGGGATTCCGGCGCAAGGGTGGGAGCTGATGAAGCTCTCAGCTACTTCCTCTCCTGGTATGAGAAAGCGGACTTGGAGACTTTGCGCACTATGCGCGAAGGATCCATCTGGACCACGGATCCGGAACATATCCGGCATCGGCAAGAGTTGGCCCATAGCTATGTGGATTATGCCGACATCGAGGCTTTTGTCCGGGACATCCGCGAGCCAGAGAAGACAGCGGACGATGCCAAGGATGCTGCTGACGCTGAGGGCTCAGACTCCAGCCAAGATGAAGAGGAAGCTGAAGAGGCTGACACTGACACTCCAGAATAGGGATCTGTCCCGGGCGGAGGTGATGGCTGCATTCCATCTGCTGGGTCCGGCACTCCTGAAGCCGACATCTCCACTGCTACAGCTCCTCCAGTCGGCGGCTCTGCTTCTGCCGCTGCTCCTTGACTTTGCAGCATCAAAAACTTTAAGTTTTATCAGATCCCCGGAATGCTGGGTGCAATTGTAAGATATACGTTTAATTTCCTTTGGTTTGCTACCTGAACAAGTTTTAACTTGGTTTGCTTGTTTACGAATACAGGATCATCTTTTGGCTAAGTCACCGAGTTTGTTTTCCTGTTTCCCTAACTCCACAATCTTGGCTACTTGTCTACCTCTCTTGGCTTTTGACTTATGAGTCTCAAGGTTGCTTCATTAAACATACAGTACTTCAACTTTGAAACTTAGACTTCAAATCATCTGACATTTCAGGTTTTAACTTTAGCAATTACACGAATGTCGGTTTGCTTACTCTATACTTCCTTAGCCGTTTTCCATGTGTGGACAATCTTCGGCATCTACTCTTGCTAGCCATGAAGCCGGGTTTTGGACAGCAGCTAAGTCGAAGAGCGGCCTTTGGTGCCGACACACTACTAGGCCGACACAGGAAGCATTCAAATCAAGCCAACCGGCATATAAACAAAAACTGAAAATAAATGCCGACACATATCTCGGAGGTAGTGCCCGTCCTCCTCGGGATGCCAACATTTCACTCATTAGTCTTGTGCCGGCATAAAGTGCCGGTACATAAAGCAAAATGGAAATACATACATCATTCTGCTCAGGAGTAAAAGGGATGGAGTAGGGCTATGTTCCATGGTCGCTTGGTTTCTTCTCCGGACCTGTCCGCCTTGTCTTTCTTGGGGGCCTGCGCATCTATAAGATAATAGGCATCATTGTGCAGAGCTCTTCTCACAATGAATGGTCCCTCCCATGGAGGAGTTAACTTATGTCGGCCTTCAGTGCCTTGCCTTAGCCGGAGTACTAGATCTCCCTCTTGGAATCTCCTTGGATTTACCTTCTGTGCATGATAGCATCTGAGGTTCTGCTGATATACTGCCGTTCTTGATAGTGTTATTTCTCTTGCTTCTTCCAGCAGATCAACATCATTTTCCCTGGCTTCTTTAGCCTCTTCCTCAGTATATAGCACCACTCTTGGTGCATCATGTATTACGTCTGTTGGATGCACAGCTTCTGCTCCGTACACTAGGAAAAATGGTGTATATCCTGTTGACCTATTCGGAGTTGTCCTTAAACTCCAAAACACTGCTGGCAATTCATCTAGCCAACATCCCGGAGTTTTCTCCAGCGGCTCTATCAGCCAGGGTTTTATGCCGGATAGCACTAGTCCATTTGACCTCTCTACTTGGCCATTGGTACAAGGGTGAGTGACCGACACAATGTCCAGCCAGATTCCCACCTCCTCACAAAATCTAGCAAATGGCCCTTGGGCAAAGTTCGACCCATTGTTAGTGATTATGCCATGGGGAACACCATATCTCAAGATTATATCTTTTAAGAATTTCACTGATGTGTGACCATCACACTTGCTTATGGGCTTCACTTAAATCCATTTGGTGAACTTGTCCACCATGACCAGGATATGGGTCATCTTTCCCCTTGCCGGCTTAAAAGCCCCGACCATATCCAGGCCCCAAACAGCAAAGGGCCAGGTTATCGGGATAGTCTTTAAGGCTAATGCCGGCTGATGAATTTGGTGGGCACACATTTGACACCCATTGCACTTTCGGACCAAGTCTTCTGCATCTTGCAGTGCCGTTGGCCAGTAAAATCCATGCCGGAATACCTTTGCCACCAATGCTCTGGATGAAGCGTGATGTCCACACTCCCCCTGATGAATCTCCCGGAGCATCTCCAGGCCTTCCGCAGATTCGACACATCTCTGCAATACTCCGGTGACACTTCTTTTGTATATTTCCTTGTTTATGATGGTATATCCTTTGGATCTCCTTGTAACCCGGCGGGCCTCATTTTCATCTGCTGGCACTTGACCATTCACCAGGAAATCCATGATTGGACGTGCCCATGAGGGCACTTCCCTGACAGTGAATACTGCCTGATCTATCTCCATCATTTCGACCGACACATAATCGATCTCCATGGGCTGTGAAGTCCCCGGGACTGAGGGATCAGTCCCCGGGTATGCCGGAGCAGTCCCCGGGTATGTCGACATAACCTCTTGGTACATATTACCCTTGCCTTTATTTTTGCTCCGGAATACTGCACTCACTGCATATGTCGGCCCAGTCCCCGGGACTGAGAGAATAGTCCCCGGGTTATCTGGCCTGACTCCAGCATCTATCTCCATCGGAACTGCATCCTCCAGACCTGGCGGGATGTAAATGGACGGTGATTCCGGCGAGGGCTTAATTGACGGCTTCCTCAGATGCTCCAACGAAATGCCGGGCGGGATTGAATCTCTGGAAGATCCCAGCTTGGACAATGTATCGGTTGCATCGTTCTGAGCCCGGAGAACATGCCGGAACTCACAACCTTCGAAGTAACCGCTCAACTGCTGCACCAGGAAACGGTAGGACCCCATGTTTGCATCATGCGCATCCCATATGCCGGAACACTGCTGAATCACTAAGTCAGAATCACCGAAACACATAATCCGGTGAATTCCTATGTCCTTAGACACTTTCATGCCATGCACGAGTGCCTCATATTCCGCCACATTATTTGATGCTGCAAAATGAATCTGCAGAACATATCTCAATTGGTCATTCTTGGGTGAACTGAGAACTATGCCGGCACCCAGGCCATGTATTGTCTTGGACCCATCGAAATGCATCCTCCAATAATTTGCATCTGGCAATGGTGGCTCATATTGTATCTCGGCCCAATCAATGAAGAAATCAGCCAACACCTGGGACTTGATTGTGTCCCTCTTATCATACTGAGGTGTATATGGTGACAACTCTATTGCCCACTTTGCTATCCGGCCGACATCTTTGTTACTTATGATTTCCGAGATAGGGGCCTCAGCCACTACCCGGATTGGGTGCTCCTGAAAATAATGCTTGAGCTTCTTGGCCGCCATATAGACACCATATGTCATTTTCTGATAGTGGGGATAGTTTTGCTTCGAGGTGGAAAGGACTTCACTTAAATAATATACCGGCCGCTGCACGGTTTTGCCTCCTTCCTCTCGCTCTACTACCACCACTGCACTGACAACTCTATTGGTTGCCGCTATATAGAGTAACATCGGCTCCCTGGGCATCGGAGATGCCAACACCGGCGCTGTTGACAACATCTGTTTCAGTTCCTTGAAAGCTGCATCTGCTTGTGCTGTCCAGACAAATGTGTCGGATTTCTTCATCAATTGATATAACAGCAAAGCTTTCTCCCCCAGCCGGCTTATGAAGCGGCTTAGGGATGCGAGGCACCCAGTGAACTTCTGTACTTCCTTCAAATCTGTCGGTGGCTTCATTCTTTCTATGGCACGAATCTTGCCGGGATTCACCTCAATTCCCCGGCTGGAAACCAGGAAACCGAGAAACTTGCCTGCCGACACACCGAAGGTACACTTAGCCGGATTCAACTTCATCCGGAATCTCCTCAAGTTTGCAAAGGTTTCTCGGAGGTCATCTACGAGAGTCTTGCTCTCCTTGGTTTTTATGACGATATCATCGACATATACCTATACATTTTTATCTATTTGGTCATGCAAACACTTTTGCATGCACCTCTGGTAAGTTGCGCCGGCATTTCTTAAACCGAACGGCATGGTGAGATAGCAATAAGCCCCGTACGGGGTAATAAAGGATGTCTTTATTTGATCTGGCTCATACAAGGGGATCTGGTGGAAACCAGAATAAGCATCTACGAATGATAACAGTTCACATCCAGCTGTGGAATCAATCACTTGATCGATCCGAGGGAGCGGGAATGGATCTTTAGGACATGCCTTGTTCAAGTTGGTGTAATCGACACGCATCCGCCATACTTTCACTATGGCGGGCTCATCCTTCTTCTTTTCCACCAAAACCGGATTAGACACCCAATCTGGATGAAGCACTTCTTTGATAAAGCCGGAGGCCAGGAGCCTGGCCACTTCGTCCCAAATGGCTTTCCTTCTATCACCTGCATTCCGCCGGAGCGGTTGCTTCACCGGCTTAGCATCCGGTCTCACATGTAGTGCGTGCTCAGCCAGCTCCCTCGGCACACCTTGCAGGTCTGAAGTAGACCATGCAAAGATATCCCGATTCTCACGGAGGAAGCTGATGAGCTCGCTTTCCTATTTGGGGTCCAAACCTGCCCCGATGAGGGCAAGACGCTCCGGGAAAACCTCATCCAGAGGCACCTTTTTGACTTCTTTGCCCACTTGAAAAGAAGCACTGCCACCTGGGTTTGTCATGCCCGGCATAGATTTGCCGGCCACGACTGTCTCCGCTATCTCCACGGCTCGCTTGAGCCTATTCTTTTCTTCAGCAATGATCAGAGTTTTGGCCAGATTTGATCCGGCTGTTGCACATGCCATCGAGCGCTTGTAATCACCAATGATGGTGATCACTCCCTTGGGCCCCGGTATCTTCATCTTTAGATACGCAACATGCGTAGAGGCCATGAACTTCGCCAGTGCCGGCCTACCCAGCAGAGCATGGTAGGGACTTTCCAGATCCACCACCTCAAACATGAGGTTCTCCACCCTGCAGTTATCCCGGTTGCCAAACATGACATCCATCCGGATCTTGCCCATCGGCGCACACGAAAGTCCCGGCACAATGCCGTGGAATGTGGTCTTGCTTGGCTCTAGCATATTCTCCTTGATACCCAGCTTCTGCATCGTGTCCCGATACATGATGTTGATGCTGCTTCCATTGTCAATGAGGACCTTGCTAAACCTCACATTACTAGCTGGCCCGACAAATGTCGGATCCATCACTAGCGCATATCCACCGGGGTTTGGCATGATCCTGGGATGATCTGCCCTGTCCCAGCCAATGGCCTGGTCAGACCAGTACATCAGCTTTGGGACCGCCGACATAACGGCATTCACCTCCAAACACCACTGGTACAAGCTCTGCTTGTCTGTTCTTTCGGTCTCAAAGACCATGTAGCTCTGATCATGTTCCTTGTACTCATTCCGGCCCTGCTGCTGGGCCTCCGGCATAGTACTCCGGGTTATAGTTCTGATCTACTTGATTTATGCCGGCATTTTCGGCATTGCTCTGATTCCCAGGATTAACCGGCCTGGGCGGGACTGCAACTGTATTTGCCCCAGTCAACATTGATGGAGCTGCCGGGATAGATGGTCTAGCCGGTCCCCAGGGACCTGCACGACCTGCTAATATGTCATCCAGCCACGAACAGTTTCTTGTCAAATGGTTTGCCGGCTTACCCAGCTGGAATGTGTGAAACACACAAGGCTTGTCCATGGCCAGACCCACCGTATACTTCGGCCATTCCTTCTTCTGGCCGGCGCGGCCACCGGCATTCTTGTTGATCCAGACATTCTTCTTCTGGAAGGGCTGCACTTGCTGCTGCTGCTGAGGCTGCTGATTGCCCTCATACCTCGGATGCTGGCTACTGCCGGCACCCTCTTGCTCTTCCTCCACGGCTGCTACTTGTGCCGTTCCATACCGGTAATCCGGCCTCTCATCTCTTCTCTTGTTCCGGTTATCAGAGCGATAGTATTACCCTGGTCTCCCGGTGCTGTTGTTGTTCCCCTGGGTCTGCCCCTGTCCTTGTGAATCAAGGGTGGGCTGCATGGGATCTCCCAGAGCATAACTATCGGCAATCTTGATTGTCTCGGCCAACGTGGCCGGCATTTCCCTCTGAAGCTTTTGCCACAACATGGTGCCATGCCGGCACCCATGAGCGAACCACATGATGGCCTGCTGTTCCACAACTCCTTCGTAGGAATTGCGCAATGTGCACCACCTGGTCAGGTAGTCACGGTCGGTCTCATTTGCTCCTTGCCGGCAGTTGGCCAGCTGCTGCGGACGGTTAGGCCTCTTGTATATACTGGTGAAGTTTGACACAAACTGCTCTTCGAAGTCTACCCAGCCGTTGATACTTCCGGTTGGCAGATTATTCAGCCATATCCTGGCTGGTCCTTCTAGCATTTGCAGCACATATCGTACCGCCCACCTGAGGTTTCCTCCGGCAATGTTCACTGTGGTGGAGTAATCCTCCAACCAATCTTTCGGCTTTGTACTGCCGTTGTATGTCCTCGCTCCACGCACGAGCTGGAAGTAGTAAGGTACCGGCTCACCCATAATCCGAGGTCCAAAGCACATAGGACCCAGAGCTCCTTGTCTCTCCACTAACTCTGATTGGTGAATCCTGTCTAGCTTGAAGCGCGCATCACTTGCTGCCAAGGACCGAGGTCCTAGCCGGGATGCAATTGGGCCCGCGATCATCTTTTGCTGCTGCTGCTGCTGCTCCGGCTGACACTGCTCATTTAGCTGGCCTTGCTGATACTGCTGGCCTTGCTGGTGCTGCTGCTGATATCCCGCCCTGGCAAGGGAAGAGTTCCCATCATCTTCTCGGTGTCTCGGCTGACCCGTGCCTTGCTGCTGCACCGCATGTCCGGCGCCTTGCTGCTGACGCCGTGCTGCACTGTTACTCCGGCCCCCACCGGCCGAAGCTACTCCTTGCCCGGCCGGCACATTCAGACCGGCTTTCTAGCTACCGACATTCTTGTCAGCGTAGCTGGCACTCTTCTGCACCACCGCCTGCTTTCCGGCGATTGCCGGATCATACACCTGGATCTGCTTGCCCCGGCGGCCAGAGGTCACACTTCCGGCACGCCGGGCGCTTGGATGCGGGGAAGAAGCTTCCCCCCTTGACCTTGCGCCGGCACCTCCTACCGACACAATGTACTGGGATGCCCCGGCACCTGGATTTGCCTTCTTGAAGGCCTCCTGCTGCTTGGTAGCTTCAGTCAAAAGATGGTTAAGCCGGGCTTGCTGCTCATGCAGTGCTTCGCCGGACAAAGTAGATAAGTCCTTGGCTACCTCCGCCGCTGCTCTAAGATTCTTCACTGGTGAGCTATAGACTACCTTAGGCACAGTGCTAGTTGCGGTATGACTCTTAGCTCTAGCATCTTTACCTAGCTCAGTGTTAAGATCTCTACCTCTAGTTCTAACCTCATCTATCCGGCTAGGCCGGGTTACCACAGGAGTAAAACCATGTGCTGCTTCATACTCACGGAGTTGCCGGTTAAACCATTCGTGCTCCTGGTGCATGGCCAGGGCCTCGTCGATGAGGGCCTGACGAGATCCCTCCAGGACCTCCCTTGTCTGCTCCGGATCATCGCCGGATTGCACTGGCTCGAGAAGCCGATCGATGATGGGAAGAAGCACCTGGCCCCTAGCCGGCACGCCGGAAGTACCGGCCAGGTTTTCAACGCGCTCCAACGGAGGACGCGCCGACCTCTTGGCCTTCGGCGGCTCCGGGGGAGTATCTCCTACTGCTACTGCTGTTGCTTTGCCGGCACCCTCCGCCGGCGGCACAGATGTGCTGGCCATCATCACCTCGGCCGACTCTACTGAGCGAGCGCTATGCTCAGCGTGAGCCAACCGATGTGACGGCGGATCCGCCGCCATCAGCACCTCTTCCCTGCAAACTCTCTCAGTCCCCACGTACACCTCGTGGGAACCGAAAGACATGATCCGGCCATCCCTGGGGAATGGCCGGCCGCCGAGACATCCGGCGTTGTCACTGATGAAACTGAGCGAGCCTAGCCTCTGGACGAGGCCAGGGACCACGCGCACTCCCGAAGCTGCTATCATGGACCCCGTCCGAATAAACACTCCGCCCAGCATATCAGAAAGCCCCACGGTGGGTGCCAAATGTCGTCGTGGTGAAACAACATATGCCATGGGTTGGCTTAAATGGGGGTGAACTAGATTTTGGAGGATTCGGTAGAGGGGAACGAGCTGAAAAGCACGACAGAAAGGACACAGATCTACCCAGGTTCGGGGCTCTCGTAAGGAGATAACACCCCTACTCCTGCTTTACTGGTTATATATTTGGGTCGATGGAGTATACAACAATGGTGTTTCCAAGCTCTCTTTGCTAGAGGAGGAAGATGAACTACTAAGTGTAGGAACACTGAATGACCAACCCTCACTAGGGCTCCCTGTGCCACCTTATATAGTGGTGGCCAGGGTTACAATGGTCATGCGAGACCAGGAGACAACAACTACACTTCAAATAGGGCGCGCTGACGAAGGCAGACACCCTTGACTTTCTCCCTGATTTCTCTCGATGGGACTCACCCTTGCTGTACCTTGTACTTCCTGGACTGTGACCTTACCACTGTGAGGTAAGGGCTGTACTTGTGCACAGCGAGGGTAGGTAAACCACCACTGTGCACCCTGTCAACGTGATCTCCCTCCATGCCTGTCAGGATCTTCCCTTGATTGTAGGGACAAGACACCTTAGTTGACTTATATATCCCGGATATGACCGTTGGCCATATCCTAGACCTATATGCCGGACCAACGACCTGTAAAGATCGGGTAATCCGGCTCCCTGCTCCTGCACAACATATCAAATAGGTTGTGCCGGCATATCTGTGCACATGCCGGCACACCTCCATAAGTATCCCGGATATTCCGGCAAATCTATACTGCCACCGGGATACACATATATGCCGGCCTGGCCGATGCTCTTATATTCCGGCCAGGCCCTTCCTTGGTCAACCGGCATAAATTCAACCTTATTCTTTGTACCTTTCTAGTCTCTTGACCCTACCGGGGGTCATCCCCCCGACAGGCACAATGTGTTGATGTAAATCACCGTCCAGTTGGGAACCCCAAGAGGAAGGTATGATGAGCACAGCAACAAGTTTTCCCTCAGTAAGAAACCGAGGTTTGTCGAATCTAGGAAAAAGCCAAACTCCAGAAGGTGATGCCTGCTAGCTTTGCGACAGCTTCGGACAATTTATAAGGTGCCTCGTCCAGTGCTTTGCTTTGCCAGCTGCAACGCGGAACCTGCACACAACACAACCAAATACTTTGCTCCCAACTTCTGATGAGGTTGTCAATCTCACCGGTTTGCTGTAAACAAAGGAATGAGCGTATCGAGTGGAAAGCAATAGTAATATGCGAGAAAGTAAACAGTGCGAGTAAAGTAAATAGGTGAGAGCAATGTAAAGGAAATTGGACCGGGGTCCACAGTTCACTAGTGGTGTCTCTCCATAAGATAAATAACGACATGCTAGGTAAACAAATTACAGTTGGGCAATTGATAGAATAAAGATAACGTTCGTATGTCGAGAGGATCACTATGAAATTTTCTCTGGGAATTACAACAAGATACATAGACCGCCATCCAACTGCATCTATGACTAATAATCCACTCGCAGGGAATCAATCCGAGGACCCCTTGAGTATTAAGTTGCGAACAACAGATAACTGCATTAAGAAAAGTGTGTAATGTAAACAAAGCATATGCCCTTGGACATAAGAATGTTGTTTTCTCCCTACTGGCAACAGCACATCTACAACCTTAAAGGTTTCTGTCACTCCCCCAGATTAAATAGAGGCATGAACCCAACTATCGAGCATAAATACCCCCTCTTGGAGTCACTAGTATCTAATCGGCCAAGATAGCTACTAACAATGGAGAGCATGCAAGATCATAAACAACATAGAGATAATATAAGATAATCTTCAGCACATCAACTCAATCATAAAACCAATTTTCATCGGATCCCAACAAACATAACATGTAGAATCACATAACGGTGATCTCGATCATGTAAAGCAGCTCACGAGATCTAAACATGAAGCACATGGTGGAGAAGACGACCAACTAGCTACTGCTATGGACCCATAGTCCAAGGTAGACTACTCACTCATCGCGCTGGTGGCAAGCATGGAGATGAAGAAGACCTCTGGTGGCGATTCCCTTCTCCGGCAGGGTGCCGGGAAGAGCTTCTGGACCCTCCCGATCCTGGGTTGACGATGGTGGTGGATCACGATGTGTTTCTGGAAAATTAATCAGGTACTTAGGTTTTTCCCATCGGGGGGTCTTTATAGGCGAAGGGGCAGCGTCAGAAGTGGACCAGGTGGGGCTCACCATAGGGCGGTGCGGCCAGGCCCTAGTGGTGAGGCCGCCTCCTGGCTCCGTTCCATCTCCTCTTTTGTTCTCTGGAAGCTTCGGTAAATATCTGGATGTTCGGCTTTTGTTCGTCCAATTCCGAGAATATTTCCTGTGTAACTTTTCTAAAACACAAAAACAGCAGAAAACAGGAAACTAGCACTATGGCATCTCGTTAATAGGTTAGTTCCAGAAAATGCATAAAAATGCCACGAAGTGTAACGAAACACTAAGCAAATGGTGTAAAAACAATCATGGAGCATCAAAAATTATAGATACGTTTGAGACGTATCAGCATCCCCAAGCTTAACTCCTGCTCGTCCTTGAGTAGGTAAGTGATAACAAAGAAATAATTTTTTAGGTGACATGCACCTACACAATCTTGACCATATATGTAAGCGTTGTGTGCTGGGATCAAAAGAACGTAAAATATGGGCATGAAAGACATAATCTTGATAGAAGAAACTTAGCAACCATGTTATAAAATAAAAAAGAACACAAACGAAAGATCATGAAAATGAAACAATGAAAGTCAAACATGTGTTCAAATCATATGGAAAAACATAGCAAATGGTTTTCAGCTTGTCCTTCGTGGAATAGCAAAACATAAATGCATAGGACACCTTCAAGTTTGAAAGGGCGACTAGATACAAATAATTTAAGAACAAGTGAAATCAACATCATGAATCAATCAATGAAAACTTTGGGACAATGCACATTATACTAAGAATGACAACTATGCTCTCTTAGACGGTGCATAAAGATAGAAGGTGGTGACTCAACATAAAAGTAAAAGAAAGGCCCTTCGCAGAGGGAAGCAGTGATTAAACATGTGCTAGAGCTTTTAATTTGTAAAACAGAGAGATAAAAATTGGGTTTTGAGAGGTGGTTGTTTTTGTCAACGACTGGCAATGGGGTTCTTACTATCTTCCATACAAAAATGAAGCAAGTTTTTGAGAGAGAGATTGCCACTTTTGTGCTCTTTTATAAAGCTTGGCACTCCTCCCGACCTTTTTTCCTTTCTCAAACCATGGCTAACCGATTCCATCGGGTGCCCACCAACATTCACAAACCATGGAGGAGTGCCTTTTTTCTTTCTTTTTTATTTTTTTCTTTTTGGAATAAGACAATATGGAAGATAGCAAATCCGACCACTACATCCCCATGAGCTGAAAACAGTGTCACAAAACGAGAAGTGTTTTGATGGTTATTTTTGAAAGGTAGCACATGAAAATTTACTTGGAATGGCTTACAAATACCATGCATATGAATTTATAGTGGACACAATGGCAAACTTGGTTTTTCGGAGTTGGATGCACAAGTAGAGCTCATACTCAGTACAAAATGAGGGCTAGCAAAAGACTGGGAGCGACCAACTAAGAGAGCAATAATGGCCATAATCATGCAACGCGACAGAGCAACATTAAAAGAAGCATAAGATGGCATCAAAAGTCAAAAATGAAATGATCATAGAGGCAATTGCGACTTTGTATGAGTCTAACAAGTGTGAGCATGCGCCAAGTCAACCCAAATAAAGCATCAAGGAGAAAACCAAATTAATGCTTCCAAATAATTAAAAACAAGGCATGATTTTTTCAAAGGCTCATTAAGCAATCTCAGTCATTTGAGACAAGTCATGCTACAGAAAAACCACTAAGCATACTATCAAAAAGACATCAAGCATAACATGCAAAAGCCTAGGCCGCAGTCTACACAAGCTCCTTTTTGTACCACTTTTTTCATGAAACTTTTTCTCTTTTCCAACACTATTTGAACTTTTTTGAAACAACTCTTTTGATGAATACCTACATGGACCAGAGGTCAAAATACACCTTGGCGCAAAGATATAACAAGATCTGAATACAAATCAAGGCCAAAATCGAAAACTAAACGCAGTAGCAGAAAAAAGAGAACACTCATTGAACGATGAGAGTGAAAACGGAGTGTTCTTAGCAAATGAAAAGCAAGGCAACTTCTCCAAAAGGAATTTGTTGGGGTCCAACCATTTATTGCAGCAAAAAAAACAAATCTAAACTGAAAACTAAAGCAACTGATGCTCCAAGAAAGACACATGGTGCATGAAGCAATAAAAATATAGTGTGTTGAAAGGTGACCTGATTTTTGCCGATGAAGAAGGGGTGCCTCGGGGGCATCCCCAAGCTTTGGCGCGTGTACCTCTTGGATATTTTTTGGGGTGCGTGGGCATCCCCAAGCTTGAGCTTTTGTCCATTCTTTAACTCATTTCATCATTCTCCAATCCCTATACTTGAAAACTTCCTTCATACAAAACTCAACAAAATTCTATTAGCAATATTAGTGTAATCATAACAATGAATCAACCCTTTTTGCTTCAGGTTTCAACTCAAAACCACCACATATAAAGTATATACTACTGTAGCAACTTCCCCAGAAGTTCCGTGATCAAAAGAACTCAAAAAGAAAGCGATCGCAAACACAAATATTGGCAGAAATCTGTTAAAACAGAACAGCTGATAAAGGTCGAATTTTTAGAGGGTTTTCTGTTGCTCAAATCAAAAAGTGTTAAACTAATGAAAGTTTTGATATAACCTGGGGCATATGTACAGGAAATCGTGGGTCCAAAAGATATACTGAGAATTTTTACGAATTTTTACGGTGCAGCACCGAAATCTGTTTCGGGACAGCGACATCCCCAAATCTTACCTCACTCAAATTAGAGGCTTCTCTTGGCACAAAGACGAAATAAAAATGATAAGGAGAGGTTATTACAGTAGTAATAACTTCCAAGACTCAAATAAAAGAAAAAGAACTGAAAGTAAAAACATTGGGTTATCTCCCAACAGTGCTTTTCTTTAACGCCTTTGAGCTAGGCGCATAAAATGCGAATCAAGTAATATCAAGTGATGAAGCATCAAGCTCATAATTTGCTCTAAGAATAGAGTCAAAAAGTAATTTCTTCCTCTTTCTAGGGAAGTGTTCCATACCTTTCATGAGTGGGAATTGATATTTGATGGTGCCTTCCCTCATATCAATGATGGCACCTACAGTTCGAAGAAAAGGTTTTCCCAAAATAATAGGACATGAAGCATTGCATTCAACATTCATGACAAAAAAATCAACGGGAACAAGGTTATTGTTAACAATAATAAGAACATCATTAATCCTTCCCAAAGGTTTCTTCTTAGCAATATCAGCAATAGGAACATCATAATAACACTTTTCAAGCGGTGGTAAATCAAGCATGTCATAAATTTTTCTAGGCATGATAGAAATACTAGCACCTAGATCACATAATGCATGGCAATCAAAACCATTAACATGCATATCAATGATGGGGTCCCTACCATCTTCTAACTTCTTGGGAATAGAAGCTTTTTGCTTCAACTTTTCATCCCTAATTTTCATAAGAGCATTGGTAATATGCTTAGTAAAAGCAACATTTAAAGAACTAGCATTGGGACTCAAAGCAAGCTTTTCCAAGAACAAAATAACTTCAGATATATTGCAGCCATCAACATAAAATCATTAAAGGAAATAGAGCTATCATCTCCCACACTCCGAAAAATTTCAGCACTCTTTTGAGAAAAAGTTTTGGTAGTTTTAGGCTTTTTAACACAAGGAGTGGGAGTTTTCTCTACACCAATCAAAGTAAGAGGATTGCTAGCATTTGAAGTAACATCATTAGAGATAGTAATGGTACATACCTTTATCCTTCTAGCCATCTCATCTTCTCTTTCCCATCTGGCATGCAATTCTGCTAGCATCATAACATTTTCATCAATTCTAACTTGGATAGCATTAGCAGTGGAAAAAGTATTGTTCTCCTTCACATCATTAGGCAACACTTTTAATTTCAGAAGTTCAACATCATGAGCAAGGCTATCAACTTTAGAAGCAAGAATATCAATTTTGCCTAACTTTTCCTCAACACACTTATTAAAAACAGTTTGCTTATCGATGAAGTCCTTGAGCATGACTTCAAGCTCAGAGGGCGCAGCCCTAGTGTTGTTGGAGGAATTACCATAAGAGTTACCATAACCATTACCATTGGTAGAAGGATATGGCCTATAATTGTTACTAGCAAAATTGTTCCTATAAGCATTGTTGTTAAAATTACTATTTCTAATGAAGTTTACATCAACATGCTCTTCTTGTATAATTTCCTCAATCTTATCACTCAAGGAAGAGGTTTCCTCAACAGAATTTACCTTCTTACCTTATGGAGCTCTCTCGGTGACGAGGGTTAACTCGACAAATGTCCTAGATGAAGGACTTAGGATCGGGGGAATAGGGCGTCGGATGAACTCGAAGGTAAATGTTAGTCGAAATAAGTGTATATCAAAAGTAAACTTGGGTGTTCAACCTGGCTTGCTTTCAATCTGCCCTACACCGTCCCCTCCTGGCCCCTATATATAGGTGGCCAGGTCTTGAGGATCGGGTAGGGTCCAATACAGATTACAATATCAACATACGGTAAGAACTTGTATCTCGACTATCATTATAATTGGGCCTAGCTTAACAGGCCTCAGGGGTACTCAACTAACGGGCTCTATTAACTATACCCTTGTTAGTAGCCCCTGAGATTCTACCAGAATTGCAGATTCAGGTTGAATCTCTAATCTTCAAATCTTCGACTTGATCAATTCTTCGACTTCTTCATATCTTCGAATCTTCGACTTGGTCTTTTGACTTATTTCTATGATAATTTTTCACAAGGGGTTTTGATGAACAAGCCTGACAACTCTGATGGATCAAGAGGTCAGTTAACTGCCAGAACAGATACTTGTCACCTACTTCAAATTCAATCCCCTTGGACTTGAATTCGGGATACCGGTCAAACCCACTCTTTTGCCGCATTTAGGACTTACAAAGAATGAATCCCAGTGGTTCTCAAGGTACCCAGTGCGTCCACCAGGATTTTCTTCACATCGTAGACACAGATACATACCAGCAGAGCGCATCCATGTGCGTATACCAGGCCACACAGGATGGATCCCGGGGTCTTACCTTCGTGATAAATCACGGCATTCAAGTTTCGTTGCAATAACACAACTCGAGAATCTCATATCGCAGCCAAGTTTTGACTTGATAAAATCAAAGAATTTTAAATTAACTTCTTCCAATTCCCTCCCGATGGGAGTAATCTTTCTTTATTTTGTCGACTATATAGTCGAAGTTTGTATGATAATCTTTCTTCATCTTCACTATTGATTATCTCATCCTCTATCGGGTGCGCGCTCAGCGCTCCCGATGGGAGTAGCCCCCAAGGCTATGTTTGGATACTTGTAGTCAAGCATAGGCTCAAAATTCACTTCTTTTTCTTTCTTGTAACTTCTCCTGTTTGTAAGCCCCTGAGCCCAAGGCGAGGTTTTTCATATCATGTGATCACACTCTCCCCTTCTTATTTTTTTCCTCTTTGGTATTTATCGTCTGCTCTGTGCAGAATTTAACTCCTTTGTAAAATATGTTTATGGGCCTTGCTTATCACGGGGCTCGATAATACATGCTTATAAATAAAGCATCTTTGACAAGGGTAAAAACCCTAATCAGATTCCTCCGTCGCCGCATCATCTTCTCTGGTCATCTAGGGTTCCCAGCCGTCCCACTTTTCCACGTGGCTGACGCAGATGGTTTTCATTTGAACCTTGGCTCTCCGGTGGCACCGCGAGGTCGGGGCCGCCCTCGTGGAAGCAAGAACAAAACAACTCTGGCTACCGCAGGATCGTCATCGGCCGCTCCGGTTAAGCGTCATCTCGGCCACCCACCTGGTAGCAAGAACAAGCCCAAGGTGACAGGCGCTGCCCCAGGTCCAAGCGCTCCTCCTCCTGCTGCTCCTGCTGCTCCTAGTTCTCCTCCCAGAATCTTTTGTTTCTTCTGCATTGCCATGGCGCAGTGCCGCGAGATTCAGCGCCTGCCACTGAATTTCACCAAGTTCATGGACGGGCGAGAACTACGAGAAGCGGTTCTCCATGAACAATCTGGCAGTGGGACTCCATACGAAGTGGAGGTTTGGTATGATGGCGATGGCGAGCAGTACTTTAGGGGTGGCTGGTCGCAATTTGCAGAAAACCACGACATCCATCAAGGCTTCTTCATGACCTTCGACTTCCATATCGGCACGTCAAAGTTCGACGTGAAGATCTATGATGGCACTCAGTGCCAGAAGGAGTATGAGGCTGAAGTCCACTTTCATTAGGATCTGCTTTATATGTAATTTCTTTTGATAATGTCCTTGCTGCCGTGCTATGTGTAATGAATATTTGTACTTTGCTTTGATGCTTTTATTAGTACCATGAAAACAAATCATTGTTCTGAGGTATGCTTTATATATATCGGGTTCTTCGCGAACCAATTATTTTGAAGAATATTGAGTTGAATGCACCACCTTGTGATATAAAATGATCTCCATGCCGTGATAAATGTTTCTTTCGTATGACCCGAAGGTTGAAGCCCCCGAGCGGAGAAGTAAAAATATTTGTACAATTTTGTTGAGTTCAACGCAAGAAACCCGACCTGTGGCCTCATGTTCTGGGTTCAGAAGGTTAACTCGAGTTTACTGATACCACTAGATTTATGCATAAAAATGTCGTAGCCGCTCTGCATTCCACGGGTTGCTCTCATCTTTCCCTATCTTCTTGTCTTGTAGTCGATATGCTCCTCCTGGTATCACTTCTGTGACGATGTAAGGTCCCACCCAAGGGGACTCCAATTTGTTGTGGCTGTCTTGCCTGAGTCGCAGAACTAGATCTCCCACCATGAAGGATCGTGGACGAACTCGACTACTGTGGTAGTTCCGTAGGCTCTGCTGATACTGCGTGGCTCTTTCTAATGCCTTATCTCTTGCTTCATCTAGTGCATCGACATCGTCTTGCAATGCTCCTATTGATGTTGTTTCATTGTATGCCGTCACTCTTGGAGCTTTGTGTGTAACTTCGACTGGAAGCACGGCTTCTGCGCCATGGACCAGGAAGAAAGGAGTTTCTTGAGTTGCTACGTTAGGCGTAGTTCTTAGGCTCCAAAGAACGGAGGGCAATTCATCTACCCAAGCGCTCTTGGCTTTCTCGAGAGGTGCTAAGAGCCTCTTTTTTATCCCACTACATATCAGGCCATTGGCTTTTTTGACTTGCCCATTTGTCTTCGGGTGCGCCACAGATGCAAATTTGAGTTTGATTCCTAGTCCTTCGCAATAACTCTTGAATTCCTTTAAAGTGAAGTTTGTCCCGTTGTCCGTGATGATGCTATATGGTACACCGAAACGGAATACTATTGACTTGATGAAGTTGATTGCTGCTGTCGAATCTTGAGTTGTTACCGGGGCCGCTTCCACCCACTTGGTAAATTTATCAACTGCCACTAGCATGTAAACGTGTCCTCCTGGCCAGGATTTGTGCAACTTTCCCACCATATCGAGGCCCCATTGTGCAAAGGGCCAGGATAATGGTATTGGCTGTAACTCTGCTGCTAGTGCATGCGGGCGAGATGCGAATCTTTGACATGCTTCACACTTCCGGACTATATCTTTCGCGTCTTCGATGGCTGTTAGCCAATAGAATCCTGCTCGGAATGCTTTTGCCGCTATTGCTCTACTGCTAGCATGATGGCCGCATACTCCGCCGTGTATATCTTTTAGTTTTACTTTTCCTTCCTGGGGCATTATACAATGCTGCAAAACGCCAGTAATACTCTTCTTGTATAATTTCCCCTGCAACACGACAAACGCTTTCGATCGTCGAGTTATCCTCTTGGCTTCCATAGCTTCTTCTGGTAACTATTTATTTATTATATACGCGAGATATGGCTGCATCCAGGTTTCTTCTATCATCATGACTTCCTCGGGTTCCGGCATAGCCCCCAAGCCTACTGCAGTAGTCAAACTTTTGATACTTTTTATTGACCTTTCCACTATTTCCTCCCAGAATACTCCAGATGGCACGGGTAGACACTGGGACCCGATATTTGCTAAGTTGTCAGCTTCTTCATTGCTATTTCTGCTGATTGTGCGAGACTTCGCATCCATCAAATGTTCCTTCGAGATAGTGATATAAGTTCTTGTAGGCCATCATGTTGTCATTGATTGTGTCGCATCTATTCATAACTTGTTGGACGACAAGGTTTGAATCCCCAAATATTTTTAGTTGAGTTGCTCCACATGCTTTGGCCATCTTCATTCCATGTAGCAGAGCCTCGTATTCTGCTTCATTGTTAGAAGCATGTGGAAAACTCATCCTTAAGATGTACTTCATTTTGTCGCCATGCGGCGATATCAAGATTACTCCCGCGCCTGCACCTTGTACTCTCTTAGAACCGTTTAAGTACATTGTCCAGACACTCGATAGATCTGGCGGTCCCATGCTCTGCAGCTCCAACCATTCTGCTGTGAAATCTGGCAAGATTTACGACTTGATTGCCTTCCTTTTTTCATACGTGATGTCCATGGGAGATAATTCAATTCCCCACAAAGAGACACATCCTATTGCCGAAGGATTGTTCAATATGTTTGATAGTGGCGCTTCATTGACCACTATAATTGGGTGCACCGCAAAGTACTATCGCAGTTTCTGTGCAGTTGTGAAAACACTATATGTAAGCTTTTGATAATGCGGGTACCTCTGTTTTGTCAGAGATAACACTTCACTGATGAAATATACCGGCCTCTGGACGCCGTGGGCTTTTCCTTCTTCACTTCTTTTGACTACTAATACTGTACTTACCACCTGATGGGTTGTGGCGATGTAGAGTAGTAGTGGTTCTTTTTCTTTTGGTGCGACCAACACTGGCGGCGTGGAAAGCACATTTTTCAGCTATGCAAAAGCTGCGTCTACTTCATCTGTCCATTCAAATTTATCATCTGACTTCTTCATAAGTGCATAGAAAGGAAGCGCCTTTTCTCCCAATCGAGCAACGAAGCGACTTAATGCCGCGACGCGTCCTGCAAGTTTTTGTACGTCGTGTAGTTTCATGGGTTTCCCCATTATTAAAATTGCTTGAATCTTCTCTGGGTTCGCCTCTATTCCTCGTGCTGATACCAGGAACCCCAAAAGTTGTCCTGCCGATACGCCGAAGGAACACTTTGTCGGGTTGAGCTTAAGCTTGTACCTGCTTAGGTTGTCGAAGGTTCCAGCCAAGTTGCTGATTAGAGATTTCTCCTCTCTTGTGGTGATGACTACATCATCAATGTAGACTTGGATGTTGCGTCCTATTTGGCTCCCGAGGCAGTTTTGCATCATCCGTTGATAAGTCACTCCTGCATTTTTTAGGCCGAATGGCATTACTTGGTAGCAAAACACTCCGTACGGTGTGATGAAGGCCGTCTTTTCTTCATCTTCTTTCTTCAATTTGATCTGGTTGTAACCAGAATATGCGTCCAGAAAGGAAAGCCTTGCGCATCCTGCTGTTGAGTCAATTATCTGATCGATGCGGGGTAGAGGGAAAGGATCCTTTGGACAATGCTTGTTGAGAGATGTGTAGTCGACACATACTCTTTGTACGTCTGTGTTCTTCTTGGGTATGATAACTGGATTGGATACCTAACTCAAAGTTTTGATTTCTCTGATAAATCCGGCGTTTTCTAGCCTGTGCAATTCTGATGCTATCGCCTTCCTTTTTGGTTCATCAAATCATCGCAATGGTTGCTTGACTGGTTTTACCTTGGGATCTACATTTAATGCATGCTCGACGAGTTCCCTGGGAACCCCTGGCATGTCCGATGGACACCAGGCAAAGATTTCCCAGCGCTCACGGAGGAACTCGATGAGCGCGCTTTCCTATGCGGGATCCAAGTTCACCGCAATTGATGTCGTCTTGTTTGGATCTGTAGGGTGGACCTGGATCTTCTTCGAGTCATGAGTTGTGTCGAAAGCCTGATCTGGCAGGGATCGTCCAATGTCGGGTAGCACATTATGATCCATTTCTCCTTTTAGCCTCTCATATTCCGCTGTCATGCCAAAGGTTTGCACCATCCTATTAAATTCTCTGTCACATGTGTTAGCTACTTCAAAGCTCCCCTGCACTATAATTGTTCCTGTGGGTCCTAGGATTTTTAGCATAAGATACGCGTAATGAGGTACTGCCATGAATTTTGCAAATGCTGGGCGCCCCAGGATTGCATGGTATTGTGATGGCCAGTCCATAACTTCAAATTCTAGCTTCTCTCTACGGTAGTTGCTCCTACTGCCAAAGCAGACATCGAGTTCTATTCTTCCCAAAGGGTAGTTTGCAACTTCTGGTACTATTCCATGGAAGGAGCAATCTGTTGGCTTCAAACTCGACAGCGAGATGCACATTGCTTTTAGGGTTCTAGCATATATTAAGTTTATGCCGCTCCCTGCATCCATGAATACTCTTTCGATGCCGTACCCTCCTATTTGCGCCTTCAAAACCATAGGCGAGTGGCCTGGCCTGGGAACTTTCCTTGGGTGGTCTACTCTACTGAACTTAACTGGTTGATCTGACCACCACAAATACTCTGTAGTAGCTGGTGGTGACGATATTGCTAGGTTTACTTGCCTGGATATGCTCTTTCGCTCTTTCTTCGACTTAGGCACCGGTTGAATCATAGCTGATATGTAGACTTTTGACTCTAGGTGCCTTGCTAGTCTTTGCACTTGGAATCCTTGACTTGTGTGCTTCTCTCCATGCCTTCCTCCTTGTTTGAACCCATGGCGCCTTGTAGTCTCAGGAAAGTTCTACAATCCTTCATCTGATGATTTGAAACTCTTTTTCCATCGAGATAGGCATAATGGATTCGACAAGGCCCGTATAGCATATCTTCGGCTGAGGGGCCAGAATATCTCGACTTTTCTGTTCCCTTTGTTTGAAACCTCCTACCTTTGTATTCTTCCTCTTCTCTTACTCCGTAACCCGCAGCTACCTGGTTTCGCCTTTCTTGATTATCCCTGCTGTGGTCTCATCTCCTTTGCCTGCTCGTTCTGTCAACTTCTGGTGATTGTCCTCTTTTGTTATTATACGCGTCCTCTCCATCAGCGAATTTGTTGGCTTCTTCCATTAGTTCAGCTACTGTCGTTGGCCTCGTTCTTCCTATCTCTTCCACGAGATCTGATCGACGAAGTCTGGCCGAAAAAACGTCTATTGCTCTTTCATCGGAGACGTCTTCTGCTGAGTTTTTGATTACACTCCATCGTTGTATATAAGAACGTAGAGTTTCACCTTTCCTTTGCACACATGCTTTTGACCTCCTCCA
The DNA here is from genome assembly GCA_007115705.1 of Dactylis glomerata. NCBI lineage: Eukaryota > Viridiplantae > Streptophyta > Magnoliopsida > Poales > Poaceae > Dactylis > Dactylis glomerata. The sequence continues at coordinate 1,888,325 of QXEO01000454.1, forward strand.
GTGACTCTGGACGCTTGTATGTTGAACGGAAATTTCTTGCAAATTGGCTTTCAAGTTCTTCCCAACTTTCAATGGATTCGTTGGGTAGGGTATTCAACCAGGACCGTGCTACGCCGGCGAGGTGTCATTGTAGACTTTGCATTGCTGTTGCTTTTGTCCCTCCTAGTATCTGTACTGCCTGCAATTAATCTGATAACCATAGGGTAGGTTCTTGCGATCCGTCGTATTTTTGCTGGTCATGTGGTAACTTAAATCCTTTGGGTACCCGCGTTTTGTGAACCCTGCGGGTAAAGCATAACGTGCCCATCTCTTTTTCATCGTCTTCATAATTTTCTTCCCTCCAGGCGTAGCGTGATTTATTTACTCAAGCCTGCGCTATTATATTTCTTGCGTCCTCCTTCCTCTTCTGTAGTTGTTCCTCTTCTGATGACTCGCTATACTCGTTATCTGCGAAGTTGTATCTGAGCTTCTCCTTTTGCTTTTCCTTGTAGCTTGTCGACTTTATCTCTGGACCTTTCTCCCTGATCTTACTCTCCACTATCCTGAGGCTCTGTATCGTGGCTTGGTGCATATCTTCTCGTGGATCCCCGGGTTCTGGCCTTGTAGTTAGTAAATATGCTTGTGCTGCTATCAACACTGCTTCTAGCGTTTCTTGTATGAAGTCATCTCTCTCCTCTTGTAGTTGTGGGGTAAGGCTCCTCGAGTACCTTTCCTCTCTGCTACGTGCTGTTGCCCCCCTGTTGTGTTTTGGGTCTCCGCGCCTTTCTCTGCTGTACTCGAAATCCTCACTATAGTTGTCCCAGTATTCCTTCCTTGATACACTGTTATTGTCTTGAAAAATTGTGTCTCTTTCCTCCCTTAGTTTCTTCCTATGTTGGTATAATGCATACTGATATCCCATTAGAACTTCTCTTCTCGATCCTTCAGGTACTTCTGTACCATGATTGATAGCTGACTTGATCATTCTCCATTCGCCAGCCGATACGTGGACTTTCTCCTTCTCCTTTTTGTTGTGTTCTTTTGTTTTGTTGACTTGTCTGTCGATCTTTTTACTTCCTTCGCTGTTGTTTTCTTCTTCTGCTTCGGTGATAATGACGCATAGCTGATGTACTTTGGAGATGCCACTGCTTCCAACGGTGAAGTCCCTTGCGCTGTTGTGCGTTTGACACACCCTTTCTTCTGGGTCGAAATTTTTCCAAATTTTGTCACCTCCTGCGATTGGTGCTTTTTCCAAGCTGACCGGCGAGTTTACCTCGCTGGAAGAGCCTTCTGATGATTCCAATATTACCTCTGTTTCGGGCTTGCTCACCGACGGTTCTGGTTTCATCGAATCCAAGAGGCGGGATGAACCCGATGGCCCGACAAAGATGCTTAAACTTCCAATTGTTAACTCCACCTCTTGACTTCCGTCAAGTTCTGAACTGCTATTGGCTAAAAGCGAAAAAGCCATCGAATTCATGATTCCAACGCCCAGGATCCCCACAGTCGGCGCCAATTAACGAGGGTTAACTCGACAAATGTCCTAGATGAAGGACTTAGGATTGGGGGAATAGGGCGTCGGATGAACTCGAAGGTAAAGGTTAGTCGAAACAAGTGTATATCAAAAGTAAACTTGGGTGTTCAACCTGGCTTGCCTTCAATCTGCCCTACATCGTCCCCTCCTGGCCCCTATATATAGGTGGCCAGGTTTCGAGGATCGGGTAGGGTCCGATATAGATTACAATATCGACATACGGTAAGAACTCGTATCTCGACTATCATTATAATTGGGCCTAGCTTAATAGGCCTCAGGGGTACTCAACTAATGGGCTCTATTAACTATACCCTTGTCACTCGGTGTGCCATTCAGAATAATTTACCATCATATTGTCGAGAAACTTTGTTGCGGTGCCCAAGGTAAGGGACATAAAAGTGCCTCCAGCAGCTGAATCCAATAGGTTCCTTGAAGAAAAATTCAGCCCTGCATAAAAAGTTTAGACAATCATCCAAGTAGTCAGTCCATGAGTGGGGCAATTCTTTATCATAGATTTCATTCTTTCCCAAGCCTGAGCAACATGTTCATTATCAAACTGACTAAACTTCATAATATTGCTACGAAAGCTATAATCTTAGTAGGAGGATAGTATCTTCCAATAAAAGCATCCTTACACTTAGCCCATGAATCAATACTATTTTTAGGCAAAGACAACAACCAATCCTTAGCTTTTCCTCTCAAAGAAAAAGGAAACAACTTAAGCTTAATAATATCACTCTCTATATCCATATATTTCAGCATCTCACATAGCTCAACAAAATTGTTGAGATGAGCTGCAGCATCATCAGTACTAGCACCAGAAAATTGCTCTTTCATAACAAGGTTCAATAAAGCAGGCTTAATCTCATAAAAATTTGCAGCAGGAGCAGGTGGCGCAATAGGAGTGCAGATAAAATCACTATTATTAGTGCTAGTAAAATCACACAACTTGGTGTTTTCAGGAGTAGCCATTCTAGCAAAACTAAAAGCAGACAAGTAAAAACAACTATAAGGAAACTAATTTTGTGTGTGTTTTTGATAAAACGATGCAAGTAAAAATAAAGTAAAGCAAAACTTAAAACAAAGTAAAGGATGTGCGTGCGAAACTCCCCTTGCAGAAGTCTTCTTTTTCCCCGGCAACGGTGCCAGAAAAGAGTCTTGATGCGGCACGGTGTGTTGATGTAAATCACCGTCCAGTTGGGAACCCCAAGAGGAAGGTATGATGAGCATATCAGCAAATTTTTCCCTCAGTAAGAAACCAAGGTTTGTCGAATCTAGGAAAAAGCCAAACTCCAGAAGGTGATGCCTGCTAGCTTCGCGACAGCTCCGGACAATTTATAAAGCGCCTCATCCAGTGCTTTGCTTTGCCAGCTGCAACATGGAACCAGCACACAACACAACCAAATACTTTGCTCCCAACTTACGATGAGGTTGTCAATCTCACTAGTTTGCTGTAAACAAAGGAATGAGCGTATCGAGTGGAAAGCAATAGTAATATGTGAGAAAGTAAACAGTGCAAGTAAAGTAAACAGGTGATAGCAATGTAAAGGAAATAGGACCGGGGTCCACAGTTCACTAGTGGTGTCTCTCCATAAGATAAATAATGACATGCTGGGTAAACAAATTATAGTTGGGCAATTGATAGAATAAAGATAACGTGCATATGTCGAGAGGATCACTATGAGATTTACTCTGGGCATTACAACAAGATACATAGACCGCCATCCAACTACATCTTTGACTAATAATCTACTCGCATGGAATCAATCTGAGGACCCCTTGAGTATTAAGTTGCGAACAACAGATAACTGTATTAAGCAAAGTGTGTAATGTAAACAAAGCATATGCCCTTGGACATAAGAATGTTGTTATCTCCCTAGTGGCAATAGCACATCTACAACCTTAGAGGTTTCTGTCACTCCCCCATATTAAATAGAGGCATAAACCCAACTATCGAGCATAAATACCCCCTCTTGGAGTCACTATCTACTCGGCCAAGATAGCTACTAACAACGGAGAGCATGCAAGATCATAAACAACATATAGATAACATAAGATAATATTCAGCACATCAACTCAATCATAACACCAATACTCATCGGATCCCAACAAACACAACATGTAGAATTACATAACGGTGATCTCGATCATGTAAAGCAGCTCACGAGATCTAAACATGAAGCACATGGTGGAGAAGATGACCAACTAGCTAATGCTATGGACCCATAGTCCAAGGTAGACTACTCACTCATCGTGCCGGAGGCAAGCATGGCGATGAAGAAGACCTCCGGTGGCGATTCCCCTCTCCGACAGGGTGCCAGGAAGAGCTTTTGGACCCTCCCGATCTTGGGTCGACAACGGCGGCGGATCACGATGTGTTTCTAGAAAATTGATTGGGTACTTAGGTTTTTCCCATCGGGGGGTCTTTATAGGTGAAGGGGCAGCGTCAGAAGTGGACTAGGTGGGGCTCACCATAGGGCGGCGCGGCCAGGCCCTAGGCCGCGCCCCCTAGTGGTGAGGCCGCCTCCTGGCTCCATTTTGTCTCCTCTTCGGTTATCTGGAAGCTTCGGTAAATATCTAGATGTTCAGCTTTTGTTTCATCCAATTCTGAGAATATTTCCTATATAACTTTTCTGAAACACAAAAATAGCAGAAAACATGGAACTGGCACTATGGCATCTCGTTAATAGGTTATTTCTGGAAAATGCATAAAAATGCCATGAAGTGTAATGAAACACTAAGCAAATGGTGTAAAAATAAGCATGGAGCATCAAAAATTATAGATACGTTTGAGATGTATCAGAGCGCATGGCTGCTCTTTGTGCCTTAGCCATGGGAGGACCAAGGAAGGTTTGAAAGGCTCCTTTCTTAGGATTTTGTATGGGTTTGACCCGCCAGCCTTAGTTTTCTCGGAGGACTTTGGCATGGGGTCTTCTTCCATATCGTTGCCATCCTTGGACTCCTTTTCCTTGTCCGCTTTTCCTTTGCCACGAGGTCTTGGTCGCCGGGTGCGTTTGTAGCCAGCTTCTTGGTCCGCCTTTATGTTGTTGACAAACTTGCAATTCGGGTTGGTGTGATTGCACTTTCCTGCAGCGTCCCGATGGGCGAAGCATGGCATATCGCAGTACTCATCGTAGGACACGGGAGCAGAAGCCATCGTAGCGGGAGCTGTGGAGCTCTGCGGCTGGCCGCTGCTGGTACTGCGTCCCCGGCTGCGCTATTTCCTTTGACACTTCTCGGAGAAGGTTGTTGCCACCATATCTGGAGTTTGCTGCTCTTCTGGTGGATTTTTCCTTATGTTGCTATTCCGCTTTCAAGTATTTTGGATAGCGGATGCCTTTAATGATTCCCGAGCATCATCGGTGGTGGCCGTGTAGTTGCTTGCAAGGGAGATCATGGAGTTCAGGGTCAATTTCCCTCGTTCCTTTCTCGTAATAGGCGATGGCGGAGCAGCTGGCCTCTCTCCAAACTATCGATGAACGCCAGGATGGCGAATTCGTCAGTAACCCCCTCGCAGGAGTTCTTCATATCCAGCCACCATGAAAGGAAAGTTTGGGAGGTCTCATCGTCTGCCCGCCGGCACTGTTGGAGGTCTCCGATGTTGTGAGGTCGCTTATTGGTGCCCTCAAAGTTTTTAGTGGAATCTGCATATCGAACCAGGTTTGGATGGAGTTTTCCACCAAGTCATTGATCCACTGATGTGTCATGCCGGATAGCATCAAGGGCAGATAGCGAACAACAACATTGGATGATCCCCTGCGAACTGCACTGCGTTGAAGTAATCTTGCAGCCAGGTCAAAGACCTATTGACTCCATTGTACTGGCGGATGTTCTTCTCGATCTTGAACCCATGCGGGATGGGTTCCTCATGAATCCGTGGACCAAAGCACTTGTTAACAAACATCATCTCCCTTACTGGTAACAAACACTTGCCTGGCAGCGGCTAGCTTCTCTTCTAATTCCTCCCGAGAGATCTCATCCTCAAATATCTTCATGGCGGCATCGTACTTGTCAGAATCATAGCCTTTGCCATCACAGTCTTACAAGTCACCACTTTCATTAAGTTCCTCAAGGATAGATTCACCTGGGCTGCCATCTCCAGTGGAGGCAGATCCTGAAGTGGTTCCTGCGAAAGCAACAAGGCAATACCGCGGTGTCTCTAATGCCTGGTTTCCCATGGCAGATTCATAGCAGCCTTTCACCACTTCCTCTACCTCTAGGGCGGGTTGGGTGGGATTTGTTTTTAGATCTAATCCAGATGACTTGGAAAGTCCCAGATCAGATGATTCCTCCTCCGTATCCAGCTCGAAAGCGGTCCGTATGGAGGTTTCAGCCATACCAATCTGCCAAAAATTGGTTTCCGTAGTGGGGGTAGGGTTGGTCTCTCCGATTAAGATGTGGATGCCTCTGATCCGAACGATGGAGAATCAAGCAGGGTTTTCTCTAGCCAGCACCTAGAGGTTATCCACTGGGACGATGAGGAAGCCAGAATCAAAGAGGACACGCCTGATGGCGACGATGTTGCCGATGCCTACAAAGGCGGATCCCACCTGGATCTGCGCTCCTGACGTAGTTTTCCCATGGTGGGCGCCAACTGTCATGGTTTCATCAACAGATCTGCCATAGGGGTAGGTGTATGGCTGTTTGTGGAAGAGGGTGAACACGGCGGAGCGATTCGGGATGGTGGTAGCACAAGTTTACCCAGCTTCAGATCCCGCAACGGTGGCGAGACCCTACGTGCTGCTATAATTCACTATATGGCAACAATTGCTCGGTTACAATGATGAGATTGGTTATTTCGCTATGTGATTGCCCGTATGTCTAAGTTGTGCCTCAAGGGCTCCTCCACGCCGGTTTATAAAGGCACATGGTGTGGGCACCACAGTGGTACCGGGGCAGATACAATATGGAGTCCTAGACTAAGTCCTATACAATGACGTACACTACATGGCAAATCCGCCATGTGCCTATCTAAGGAATCCGCCATACGCTCCTGCGTCTTCCAGAACCACCATGGGATGTCCAGCAACTGGGCCGCCCGGTAGGCTACCCGCCATGCCACCCTTTATGGGCCACCCTGGCTTGCTGGTTTAGGACTACGTCACAGGTATACCTATATGGTATATCCCGAACAACGCTTGTCTTTGTCAAGCTGTACGACTACATGACCTTGTGGTCGGCTTTGACGGTATTCATCGTCAATATTCGTGCTAGAACATAATCCCGCTTTTGGTGTTCAAAGGTATGAACACCACCGCTACTCTGTTGCCTTACAACTACGTACATAGATCATGGGGAAATGGTTTGTAGAAAAAAAAGGTTTTTTGCTTCGAACCCCAACAGAATATGCATCAATAATCTACAAAGTTCATGCATGAATTTTTCATGCATCACTCGTCATCTTCCACAACCTTGTCCATGTTGGCGAGCTCGGACGCGAACCCCTTCATGTTGGTGAAGTAAACCGTCGGAGATGTTGCACCCGAGCATGAGATTGTGCGGTGCACACGGAGGTGATCACCCTCCAAATCTCGGCAGATGTATCAAGAGGTCGACGACGTGTGTGAGAATTTCCGACAAGAGAGAATTCACGAGGAAGCTCACCACCGCTCACTACCAGAATCCTGTTCTATGCAGTGTGCCTATGACACATAGCAAATTCTCAAAGACGCACGGCGAAGTCTTTGTCGCGCGGTTGCGCACGGCTAACACCACACGGCAACGAAGGCCACGACAAAGAACCCTTGACATGCGCAACGTTGCAGACGCATGGTGTAGCCTTTGTCGTGTGCTGCCACCCGCCACACGGCAGAGTAAAGCATCTCACATCGCCCGGACATCGACGAAGACAAGTGGTGGGCCCGGGTTGCAGTCTGCTATGTGCCTAGCCTTTGCTTTGTGCTCTGCTAGATGCCCCACAGAGTAGTGTGTTGTGTGCCCGACCTTTGCTGTGAGCTTTACAACCTACCCCACTTGGCAGTTTGCCATGGGCAAATCCTTTGTCGTGTGTCCTGCGGCTTGCCCCACTGGGCAGTGTGTCGTGTGCCCTTGCTTTGCCGTGTGCTTTACGGTCTGCCCCACTGGGCAGTGTGCCATGCGCAACACCTTTGCCATGTGCCCGTCGGCCTGCCCCATAGCAAAGAGGCCTACCAGGTTGGTAGGCAGCCTCCCAGGAGTGCAAGCACATGGTAGAGGACATTTGGTTCCTCTGTCGTGTGCTTGCACACGTCAAAGCCCGAGGTTTATTCCCTTTTGTTTGATTTTATGAGAATCTCTGTAATTCAAATATAGATAACAATATAACAATTGCAACAATAATACAAAATAGTAGCACTGCATCATATAACAATATAAGCTCCATAATACCACATATTGGCACAAATAAGTTCAAATATCACAAATAGGTGCATAATAAAAGCTCCACAACCACAAATAGTGCATAACAAGTTCAAACATCACAAAATACGTGCGTAATACAAGATCCATGTGAACCCAACACCGAAAGATCTATGAGTTCATTCTCCGTGCATATCCTAAAAGTTCGAAAGCAAAAACATGAGATTAACAAGTCATATGACATAGTATACAACATAGCAAGTAATATGTAAGAATGGACATGGCAACTAGAAGTCACTAAATGGACATGGCAAGTAAGGGAAGATAGCACTAGGTGTAGAAATTTGACAACTAAGGGAAGATGGCACTAAGTATAGAAATTTGACAACTACAAGTCACTATAATGAGAGTAGATACCTAGAAAAGCGAGTGGCACTAAGTGTAGGATACCTAACCGGGAGTCAAAGCCAGCGGGCGATGTTTGGGTTGTGGAAGCTAGGCAGTCCTCCCGTAGGAGGCATCATCATGTTGTCATTCTCATGCTAAGACGATGACCCACCGACCTCCACGATATTGGATCCACCCGAGGCATGTAGCTACAAGATGGAAAATAGTGAGCCTAAGTCAATATGGACTAGACATGTGGTATTTTGCGATTGGCACCTAATACATGAGAGAACTTACCCATGTGCTGAAGTCAAAAGGTGGTGGAGCAAACGTAGGAAGAGTGGTGCCAGTCGGCAGAGAGGCCTTCAAATCAAGCTTGCGCGTGTAAGGTGTATGGAATTATGATTCATCTTAGGTTGTATGAGCAAGAACTCACGGCATCATGGGCACTGAGCTTTTGGTTCATCCACATCAGCATCTGCTACTGCATCTGCATCTAGTGCTGATGCTGGGCAAGGAGGGCCTTGACATGTTCCCTCTATGTCCTCTCAGCCTCTAGTTGAACCTACTTTGTGTCATTCGAAGGTCATGGATGTTGCAATGGAAAATATGGAATGAAGTGTAGATGACAAGGGATGGAGAACATAACCGGATCACGTCAATGGCTATAGACGACAGCGTCGGGCGGAACTCTATGGTAGACGAGGAGCTCGTGTTGCCATGTTGATATGTCTCAAAGATGGGATGGTCTTAGAATTGAGCGCCCTGTCATAGAAAAACAAGCAGCCATGCTTATTGCCCTCCCCTGCACGCATGGAAACCTTGGGTTCAACTGGCTCGGCCTCGGGGTTCGCCTCGGCGCTGGGAGTCTCTACATACTTGGCACGGTACTTTTTGTCCTTGGCTTCGGTGATCTTGCTCACCCACTTCACCGTCCCATCTTTCTTGTCCATCTTCTTGCGCTTGTTTCCCCAGATCTTGAACAGGGATGCAGTCGAGCCTATCTATTTGTCCTGCAAAAGATAGCACAAAGATACATGAACGCATTTGCAGAATAAGGAACAATATGACGATCAAGGTTAAGGCAATGCATTTTATCACCTTTTACTACTGGATGATGGCTAGGGGGACGCTGCCTTGCATGTGTGATCCACCTCCCATCTCAGCTCTCCTCATCTTTTGTTCTTCGTGCTTCCTCTTGTATGCGGCGCTTGTATAGTGACGGATCATTGTGTGTCATACTTGTGGTCTGGCGTGACCTACATACGGAGGAGGGTACTGCATATGCACAAAAGACACATATTAGTGAAAAACGTCCAGCGGTCACCAAGTCCATAATACGGAAAGGGAAGTACCTGCAAGTATTGCCATGGCTGGAAGTCCACAATCTCTCGGGCTTGCTCCGTCTTCATTGGGAGCTTGCATTTCTTAGCATACCAATTGCGGATAGACAAAATACGCCTCTCATAGTGCATATCAGTCACTTTCTTCCGCACTATGTTGCCGGCCACTTGAATGCAATCTTCCTTCTCATAATCAGGGTCCATACTAAAGTAGGTATACAAGGATGCAAAAAAGTGACAAAAAGGTATTAGTGGAAGAAAGTGACAAAATGTAGGCTCTTGAAAAAGAATTACTGAATGATGAGAAGTAAACTTAACTTACCAAGAATTCACGGGTCACCCTAGATCTGTAGTTCCTGAGCCTCCTCCCGTATACGCCCTCCGGATCAGGTGCATGAACGTAGTGGCTCCAAGTACAAGCTATCTCAGTGCGACCATTATGCATGGCCACAAACCTAGGCCAGTGCTTCCTAATAATGCACCCAAGGATGCTAATGAGTAGGTGCGCACTTTGTAGCCTTCCTTGTACACGAAGGACCTGCACAATGAACAACCAAAAAAAATGAGCAAATAGTGATGACAAGTTGTGAAAATATATGATTGTGAAAGTATGTACCTCTCCCCTGTCGGGACGAGCGTAACAACCCCGCTGTTTACCTCCCACTCGGAAAGGGTAGGTATCTCTAAGACCCCACGCTAGTAAGGAGCACGTGATCCAGGCTCAAGAGGAATCCCCTCATGAGTCTCAACGTACTCCTTCGGTGGCTCCCAAATGACGAGTTGCGGATCCATAAATATTTTTTTCCAAATATCAGGAGCTGGCCTTGTATACCGCTACAGTGAAAACCAACCCCGATTCTAGCGGAATTGGCAGGAGCTTGTGCAAGATCCAAAATATACCTCTGAAGCTTTGCATGATGAAACGAGAGCTGATATGTGATGGTGCGGTGTTAAGGCACCCAGTTGGGAAGCCCAAGAGGAAGGTACGATGAGCACAATAGCAAGTTTCCCTCAGTTGTGAAACCAAGATTTATCGAACCAGTAGGAGAAAGCCAAACTTTAGAAGGTGATGCTTGCTAGCTTTGCGAGAGCTCTGGACAATTTATATGGCGCCTCGTCCAGGGCTTTGCTTTGCACCAGCAGCAGCGTGGAACCTGCACACAACACAACCAACAACTTTGCTCCCAACTTACGATAAGGTTGTCAATCTCACCGGTTTGCTGTAAACAAAGGATTGAGTGTATCGAGTGGAAAAAGGTAATAGTATGCAAGTAAAAGTCAACAGAGCGAGTAAAAGTAAATGGTATAGCAATGTAAAGGAAATTAGACTGGTGTCCATAGTTCACTAGTGGTGTCTCTCCATAAGGTAAATAACAATATGCTGGGTAAACAAATTACAGTTGGGCAATTGATAGAGTAAAGATAGCGTACATATGTCATGAGGATCACTATGAGATTCACTCTGGGCGTTACGACAAAATACATAGACCGCCATCCAACTGCATCTATGACTAAAAATCCACTCGCGGGGAGTCTTCCGAGTACCCCTTGAGTATTAAGTTGCAAACAACAGATAATTGCATTAAGCAAAGTGCATAATGTAAATAAAGCAAATGTCCTTGCACACAAGAATGTTGTTTTCTCCCTAGTGGCAATAGCACATCTACAACCTTAGAGGTTTCTGTCACTCCCCCAGATTACTAGAGGCATGAACCCAACAATCGAGCATAAATACTCCCTCTTGGAGTCACTAGCATCTACTCGGCCCAGATATCTACTAGCAACGGAAAGCATGCAAGATCATAAACAATATAGAGATAACATAAGATATATAATTCAGCACATCAACTTAACATAGTACCAATACTCATCGGATCCCAACAAACACAACATGTAGAATTACATAAAGATGATCTTGATCATGTAGGGCAGTTCACAAGATCTAAACATGAAGCACATGGCGGAGGAGACAACCATCTAGCTACTGCTATGGACCCGTAGTCCAAGGTAGACTACTCACACATCACTTCGAAGGCAACCATGGTGGTGGAGAAGGCCTCCGGCAGGGATTCCCCTCTCCGGCAGGGTGCCGGGAAGAGCTCCTGGATCCTCTCGATCTCGCGATGACGACGACGGCGGCTTGTAGTATGTTTCGTGGAAAAGAGATCCGTCCCTTAGGTTTTTCCCGTCGAGGGGAATTTATAGGCGAAAGGGCAGCGTCAGGAGGTGGGCTAGGTGGCCTCACCCCTGGTGGCACGGGCCATGGGTAGGCCGCGCCACCCTAGGGTGAGCCGAGCCCCTGGCTCCCCTCTGTCTCATCTTCAGACTTCGTGACGCTTCGAGAAAATAGAAGGTTTGGCTTTTGTTTCGTCCAATTCTGAGAATATTTCCTGTGTAGCTTTTCTGAAACACAAAAATAGCAGAAAATAGGGAACTGACACTGTGGCATCCCGTTAATAGGTTAGTTCCGGAAAATGCATAAAAATGCCACGAAGTGTAACAAAACACAAAGCAAATGGTTTATAAACAAGAATGGAACATCAAAAATTATAGATACGTTTGATACGTATCAATATGCGTATCCCAGGTGGTCTACTATTTATGTGGGGTGTTGTGCCCACCTTTCGATTTCGCTTTTCGATAGCTGCTTCACAAAAAAACTAGATTTTGGTATTCTGAAAATGGAAAAGGCACTTTTCATGGGACGAAATGAAAATCGGCCAATCTGGAGTTCCTCTCCATCCCAAGGGACACGTGCGTGTCCGATATGTCCTCGTTCCGACAAACTATGCAATGATCAGAGCCAAAACCTAGCTCATCTACTATATACTAAAAGCACAATACGGGGTCTGTTTAATAGAGACACCATGTTAATCCACATAGCCTGAAAAATATGCTTTGTTGATCTTAATTTTCACGGCTAGGATTTAAAGAAAATATACGTACAACATAAAACGTGTTCATATAGTAGCTGGCACGTACCTACATAAAAAGAAACTTACGTCTAAGAAAGTAGGTCACGTAGCTGGAAAAAATGATAGCCATATCCTTCAGATTGGCACGTAAAGCATATATAGAAGGGATCATGTAGTCATACGTTTAGAAACAACTTACATCCAACGGATCTAGACAGCAATAGGAGCCGTTCAGATGTATAGGTGAAAAAAATAACGCTAACCTTAAAAAAAAGAACAAACGGAAAGGAAACGGATCTGTACTTAGGCTAGAATTTCGATTAAACTATTCTCTCTTGCAGATTGGCCATCATTGTAACAAATGATTTGATTCTCTAATAGCATATTTTCTATTCCTATTTTGCGATTAATTAGACAGATTTAACTGAAAGTAGCGTTTTGGCACCCGGATCATATGCTCCTGGTTTTTAAATTTCATTTTATATAAAATTTTGAAATGCTAAAAAAATTGGATAAAAAGTTTCTGACGTACATCTCGAATTCTATATGACCATTCCATGAAAAAACGAATTTTTTGGTGACTTGTGTAAAAAAGGGAATACAATGTCAAGATTTTAGTGCGGATTTTTTGTTCGGTTTTTGACATTTTGAAATATAATTTTAGGTGGCAGGAGCATATGCTCCCATGTACCGAAGTGAATTTCTGGATTTAACTTCAGCAAATTTTGTAACTTACGATACGTGATAAAAAATAAAATACAAATATATAATCCAACAATTTATCAAATGGATACATCTTGTGAAAAAAAGGCAAGCAACTAAGTCTGTTACATACGCGGTCAACCAATATCTAATCTGAAGACTCGAGCAAACTCATATAACACAGGACTTTCTTTTTTCTGCCCAAATTTGGTGAGACAAGATATAAAATATCAGAATCACTAATGCTCTGCTAGATGAAAATTAACTTAGTACTCTGAAAAGTTCAAACCGATAGATTTGTATCGTGATTTGTGCAACCTATGAGTTGAAAGTGGAGTTGCAACAAAGATTTTTTTCAGTTGCAAGTGAGCTGTAACTAAGATTTTTAGTTGCAAGTCAAGTTGAAAATAACATTTTTCCAGTTGCAAGTGGGATTGCAAGTGAGATTTTTAAATTACATGTCATTTGTTACCAAAAAATGGTTCATATATACAAAAGATACTAATACAAAAAACATATTCATACCATACAAAATTGTCTGAAGGACATCACTTGACAGAGAACTGCAGGTACAGGTGGAAGGTCACACCTGGGACCTAGCTATTGCATCTTCCAACCCAACATCACACATACATACACATTTTAGGTCCACATGCATATTTTGGGTGGGTTCCGGACCCCCGAACCACGGTCTATGGCGAAACCCTAGCCCGCTGCCCACGCGCGATCTACCCCCCTAGATTTCTCTGGACGACGGTATTCTGAGGGGCTAGTGTGGTCCTTTGACTTTGGTTAGGGCATAGGAACATGGTAAGCAAAGGTTTTGCCCATTCTTACCACAAGATTCCCCCCGGTGTAACCGACGCGGGAGTTTCCACCTAAAAGTCAGCTCGAGAAGAACTATAGGTACAGGTGAAAGGTCACACCTGGGACCTAGCTATTGCATCTCCCAACCCAACATCACACATACATACACATTTTAGGTCCACATGCATAATTTGGGTGGATTTCGGACCCCCGAACCACGGTCTACGGCGAAATCCTAGCCCGCTGCCTACGCGCGGTCTACCCCCGTAGAAGTGAGGAACCGAGCCATACATCATTTCCAATTAGTGGATCCCATGTCAACTTTCATGGTGTCAAGAGGTAATGCATGCATTTTAGAAGGAAAAAAGTAAATCATTACTCTGGAATTTTCTCGGGACATATTGTTCACAAAAAAGGGGTGAAAATAGCATATGATATAGGACTACCGTGACTATACACATGGCAAACCAAAGTGTCCACGGCAGTATTTTGGCGTCAACGTTCTGGCGGGAACCCAAAAGGCTGGAGAGCCCGGCTCTCAGAAGTGTGCCGTGCAGGCACCTATGCCGTGTGTCTCCTGGCATCTCTGCCGTGTGCCCCTTTTGCCTTCCCCCGTGTCCAAAAGTTTGCCTGTGTCCGCACGGGATTTCCCCGTGGCCAGCATGTCTGCCATGTGCCAAGCTGGCGCGGAACACGGCAGACACAGCCTCTGCCGTGTCCCGGTCCAGCCTAGCACACGGCAGACCTGCTGGCCACGGCAGAGGCCTGTTTTCCGGTAGTGACAAGTCCAATACCAGAAATATATTTAACAGACCATTCCAAATAGCAATAAATAGCAGTCGCCATGTGTGGGCGTTATTCAACAATGAATACAACACAACGGGGAAGACACGGAAAAACAATTGTCACCGACAACTATCCGACCACACAATCCACTGGGAACTCGCAACTCAGAGGGAGTGTGTCTGGCAACCAACCGAAGAGACTGGGCACGATAATAGTATATATGATTCGCAGCCGTATGTTCTAGGCATGCGTGTACTTCAGAGACGGGACGACGATCTGAGATGCTGCAGGCGGCTGTGAGCCTCCAACGAAAAGCGGTCCATGGCGTGGCTTGGCAGGACGAGCGGCACGACGACTAGGTCGTCGACACTGAGAATGAAAGTTTCAGAAGTTGATGCCGATTCAGCCGTGAGGCCGCTGTACACTGGCTTCCCCCAACCAAAGTTCACTCGCTGAAACCCTATGTGCCGGAGGTCACTCAGGACAAACATGCTGTCCGCCTTGTTCAGGCTAGGCCGCCCACTCAGCACTAGCCGGTCGGCCACGGAGCGTACGTACTCGGCGGTGATCATCTTCTTCTTCGCCTGCTGCAGCACTTCCACCACATCTCCCAGTGTGCTGCTGCACAGCAATCCGGCGGGCAGCACGGCGGACACGAAGACGATGGCGTTGCCGTAGTAGCCGGCAGGCAGACGGAGCGTCTCCAGCCCGCGTAGGTCCACAGGGAAGACCAGGCGCGCATCCTGGCCCAGCGGGACGGAGAGCGCCATACAGCGGCAGCGCCAGACGAAAGCGGCGAGGACTTCGAAGACCGTGGCGCTGCGAGAAATGTGCTTCTTGAGAAGCGCGATGTCGCCGGAGCTGAAGGAGATGGGGCGCAGGACAGTGTCGTCCCGGGCGGCCATAGGCGCCGGCAGATGCCCGTCGTCACCATATTCGCGGTGAGGAAACGCTGGCTTGGGGGTAAGGCCTGCGTCCAGGAGCTCGCGGGCCCATGGTAGGGCGACGGCAAGCTTCTCCGGCCGGGCCGATTCGCGACGGCGGGCCAGCTTTGCAACAGTGTAAATAAAGTAGGTGAAGCCCACAGCGTCGCACATGGTGTGGTTGAAGCGGATGGCTAAGACGAAACCGCCACACTTGAACCGAGTCACCTGATAATTAACAAATTGGCATGTCAGCATACTCATTTCATTTAGGGATGTCAACAGCTTAATTTTACAGTGCTAGCTAGCTAGCGGAATCGGATTGTGACGTGAAGTTTTGATTTGAATGTGCTGAGACTTGCAGGCAGGATATATATATGATGGAGCATATTATCGACTTGAGCTTGAGCAACAGACCTGGATGTGGAGCAGAGGGCAGTGGAGCAGATCACTAGAACCTGGCACAAGGGACATGAGCTGCTCCAACCACGGGAACAGCCTTCTCAGCCCGGTCGCCTCCACCTCCTCCAGCCTGATTCCAGCTTCTGCCTCGACGAAGAGCACACCCTCGCCCGTACAGTCCACGACGAGCTTCCGCCCCTCCATATCCCGGAGCCGCCCAGCCAGAGGGTAGAATGGCACGAGCGCCTCAGCAACTGCTCGGCGAATGACGCCGGCCGGTGCCGGATCGCCGGGTTGGCTCCCGCGTTAGACTGCGATGCAGGTCTGCATGTGCCGTAGTATGTCTTGGTCGTCAATGTCGGAGAGGCGTTTCATCTCACGGGGCGTCCGCGCCGCCGGAAGTACGAGCACCGGGTCCGAGAGGAACACGGGTGACGAGGGTTAACTCGACAAATGTTCTAGATGAAGGACTTAGGATCGGGGAGATAGGGCGCTGGATGAACTCGAAGGTAAGGTTAGTCGAAATAGGTGTATATTGAAAGTAAACTTGGGCGTTCAACCTGGCTTGCTTTCAATCTGGCCCTCACCGTCCCCTCCTGGCCCCTATATATAGATGGCCAGGTCTCAAGGATCGGGTAGGGTATATTGATGAAACTGATTGCTGCTGTGGAATCTTGAGTTGTTACTGGAGCTGCTTCCACCCATTTGGTGAATTTATCGACTGCTACTAACATGTAAACATGACCTCCTGGCCAAGCTTTATGCAGCTTTCCCACCATATCGAGACCCCATTGTGCGAAGGGCCAAGATAATGGTATTATTTGTAGCTCCGCTGCTGGTGCGTGCGGTCTGGATGCAAACCTTTGACATGCTTCACACTTTCGAACTATATCTTTTGCGTCCTCGATGGCTGTTAGCCAATAGAATCCCGCTCGAAAAGCTTTTGCTGCGATTGCTCTGCTACTGGCGTGATGGCCACATACTCCGCCGTGTATGTCTTTCAATATTGCTTGTCCTTCCTGGGGTGTGACGCAGCGTTGTAAAACGTCTGTAATACTTCTCTTGTATAGTTTTCCTTCAATGACGACAAATGCTTTCGCTCTTCGAGTTATCCTCTTGGCCTCCACTGTGTCTTCTGGTAGTTTTTTACTTATCATGTAGGCAATATATGGCTGCATCCATGTTTCTTCTATCATCATGACCTCTTCTGGTTCTGTCATAGCCCCCGAGCCTGCCGTGGTAGTCGAACTTTTAGCACTTTTTATTGACCTCTCCGCTATTTCTTCCCAAAATACTCCAGATGGTATAGGTAGGCATTGTGATCCAATATTCGCTAGGGTGTCGGCTTCCTCATTGCTGTTTCTGCTGACGTAGGAGACTTCGCATCCATCGAACGTTCCTTCTAGATAGTGGTATAAATTCTTGTAAGCCATCATGTTGTCATTGATTGTATCACACCTGTTCATAACTTGCTCTGCTTGGTTGGAGACAGTACTTCACTGATGAAGTATACTGGCCTCTGGACGCCATGAGCTTTGCCTTCTTCACTTCTTTCGACTACTAGAACTGTACTCACCACCTGATGGGTTGCGGCGATGTACAGTAATAGCGGTTCTTTTTCTTTAGGTGCGACCAGCACTGGCGGCGTGGAAAGCACTTTTTTCAATTGTGCAAACGCTGCGTCTGCTTCTTCTGTCCACTCAAATTTGTCGTCTGACTTCTTCATAAGTGCATAGAAAGGAAGCGCCTTCTCTCCTAGTCGAGCGACAAAACGACTTAATGCCGCGACGCGTCCTGCCAATTTCTGTACGTCATGGAGTTTCGTGGGTTTCCCCATTGTTAGAATTGCCTGAATCTTCTCTGGATTCGCTTCTATTCCTCGTGCTGATACCAAGAATCCCAAGAGTTGCCCTGCTGAAACTCCGAAAGAACATTTTGTCGGGTTCAGTTTAAGCTTGTACTTGTTCAGGTTGTCGAAGGTTTCTGCCAAGTCGCTGATTAAAGATTTCTCCTCTCTTGTGGTGATAACTACATCATCAATGTAGACTTGTATGTTGCGCCCTATTTGGCTCCCGAGGCAATTTTGCATCATCCTTTGATAAGTTGCTCCTGCATTTTTTAGGCCGAACGGCATTACTTGGTAGCAGAACACCCCATATGGTGTGATGAAGGCCGTTTTCTCTTCGTCTTCTTCCTTCAGCTTGATCTGATTATAGCCAGAGTATGTGTCCAAAAAGGAAAGCCTTGCACACCCTGCTGTTGAATCGATTATTTGATCGATGCGGGGTAAGGGGAAGGGATCCTTTGGACAATGCTTATTGAGAGACGTGTAGTCGACACATACTCTTTGTACGTCTGTATTTTTCTTTGGTACTATTACTGGGTTCGACACCCAACTCGAAGTCTTAATTTCTCTGATGAACCCAGCATTTTCTAATCTGTGTAATTCTGACGCTATTGCCTTCCTCTTGGGCTCATCAAATCGCCTCAATGGTTGCTTGACTGGTTTCGCCTTGGGATCTACATTAAGTGCGTGCTCGACGAGTTCCCTGGGAACGCCTGGCATGTCCGATGGACACCAGGCGAAGATTTCCCAGCGCTCACGGAGGAACTCGACGAGCGCGCCTGCTACTTGGTGGTGATGGTGAGTTGATGTGGAAGCAGACGTCCTTGTGCGTGGTGCTTGACCAGCCCGTTGGGAACCCCAAGAGGAAGGTATGATGAGTGTAGCGGCTAGTTTTCCCTCAGTTAAGAAACCAAGGTTTAATGTCGATCTTGAAGAAGAGAGACGATGTCGACTGAAGGTGATGCTTGCTAGCTTGCGACGGCAGCGGACAATTTATATGTGGCGCCTCGTCCAAGCTTTGCTTGCTAGCTGCAACGTGGAACCTG
Source organism: Dactylis glomerata (assembly GCA_007115705.1). Lineage (NCBI taxonomy): Eukaryota > Viridiplantae > Streptophyta > Magnoliopsida > Poales > Poaceae > Dactylis > Dactylis glomerata. The sequence goes on from QXEO01000454.1 coordinate 1,907,331, forward strand.
CACACACACAAACAAATACTTTGTTCCCAACTTGCGATGAGGTTGTCAATCTCACCGGTTTGCTTGAAACAAAGGTTATGAGTGTATCGAGTGGAAAACAGTAGTAATATGCTAGTAAAGTAAACAGTGCGGGAATAGTAAACAGTTGATTGCAATATGATTAAAATAGGACCGGGGTCCACAGTTCACTAGTGGTGTCTCTCCATAGATAAAATAACATGCTGGGTAAACAAATTACAGTTGGGCAATTGATAGAATAGAGCTAACGTGATATGTCAAGAAGATCACTATGAGATTTACTCTGGGCATTACAACAAAATACATAGACCGCCATCCAGCTGCATCTATGACTAATAATCCACCCCCGGGGATATCATCCGAACACCCTAGAAGTATTAAGTTGCGAACAACAGATAATTGCATTAAGCAAAGTGTGTAATGTAAACAAAGCATATGCCCTTGAGCATATGAATGTTGTTTTCTCCCTAGTAGCAACAGCACATCTACCACCTTAGAGGTTTCTGTCACTCCCCCAGGTGAAATAGAGGCATGAACCCACTATCGAGCATAAATACCCCCTCTTGGAGTCACTAGCAACTACTCGGCCAAGATAGCTACTAACAACGGAGAGCATGCAAGATCATAAACAACATAGAGATAATAAAAGATATAATTCAGTACAGCAACTTAATCATAAACACCAATATTCATCGGATCCCAACAAACCAACATCATAGAATTACATAACAGTGATCTCAATCATGTAAGGCAGCTCATGAGATCTAAACATGAAGCACATGGTGGAGAAGACAACCATCTATCTACTGCTATGGACCCATAGTCCAAGGTAGACTACTCACTCATCGCTCCGGAGGCAATCATGGCGATGCAGGAGACCTCCGGTGGCGATTCCCCTCTCCGACAGGGTGCCGGGAAGAGCTTCTGGACCCTCCCGATCTTCGGGTCGACGGCGGCGGCGGATCGTGATGTATTCTGGAAAACTGATCGGGGCCTAGGTTTTTCTCGTCAGGGGGTATATGTAGGCGAAAGGGGGCTGTCAGAGGGTGGACCACGTGGCCTCACAAGGGGGTGGCGCGGCCAGGGGCCAGGCCGCGCCGCCCCTGTGTGTGGGGGCCACGTGGCCCCCCTCCGTCAGGTCTTCGGATGTTTGGGAGCTCCCCGGTGAAATATGACTTCAGGAACTTGTTTCGTCCAATTCCGAGAATATTTCCTGTGTATCACTTCTGAAATACAAAAATAGCAGAAAACAGGAAACTGGCACTGTGGCACTTCGTTAATAGGTTAGTTCCGGAAAGTGTATAAAAAATGCCACTAAGTGTAACGAAACAGTAGGCAAATGGTGTAAAACGAAGCATGGAGCATCAAAAATTATAGATACGTTTGAGACGTATCAAGCATCCCCAAGCTTAACTCCCGCTCGTCCTCGAGTAGGTAAGTGATAACAAAAGAATAATTTTTGAGGTGACATGCACCTACACAATCTTGATCATATATGTAAGCATTGGTGAGCTGGGATCAATAGAACTTAAAACATGGGCATGAAGATATAATTATGACAATAAGAACTTAGCAACCATGTTGTAAACATGCAAATGAACACAAACAAAAGATCATGATAATGAAACAATGAAAGTCAAACGTGTGTTCAAATCATAAGGAAAGACATACAAGTGGTTTTCAGCTTGTCCTTCAAAGAGAGCAAAACATAAATGCATAGGACACCTCAAAGTTTAAGAGGGCGACTAGATACAAATAATTTAAGAACAAGTGAAACCAACAATATGAGTCAATCAATGAACCTTGGGACAATGCATATCACACTAAGAATGACAACTATGCTCTCTTAATGGTGCATAAAGAAAGAAGGTGGTGACTCAACATAAAAGTAAAAGAAAGGCCCTTCGCAGAGGGAAGCAGTGATTAGGCATGTGCTAGAGCTTTTCATTTTGTAAAACAGAGATAAAAACTTGATTTTGAGAGGTGGTTGTCTTTGTCAACGACTGGCAATGGGGTTCTTACTATCTTCCATACAAAAATGAAGCAAGTTTTTGAGAGAGAGATTGGCACTTTGGTGCTCTTTTTATAAAACTTGGCACTCCTCCCCACCTTTTTCCTTTCACAAACCATGGCTAACCGATTCCATCGGGTGCCCACCAACATTCACATACCATGGAGGAGTGCCCTTTTTTTTCTTTTATTTTTTTCTCTTTTTTTTTCTTTTTTGGAATAAGCAATATGGAAGATAGCAAATCCGACCACTACGTCCCCATGAGCTAAAAACAATGTCACAAAACGAGAAGTATTTTGAAGGTTTTTGAAAGGTAGCACATGAAAATTTTACTTAGGAATGGCTTACAAATACCATGCATAGGAGTTTATAGTGGACACAATGGCAAACTTGGCTTTTAGGAGTTGGATGCACGAGTAGAGCTCATACTCAGTACAAGGCGAGGGCTAGCAAAAGACTGGGAGCGACCAACTAAGAGAGCAATAATGGCCATAATCATGCAAAGCGACAAAGCGACATTAAAAGAAGCATACGATGGCATCAAAAGTCAAAAACTAAATGATCATGAAGGCTATGGCGACTTTGTAAGAGTCTAACATGTGTGAGCATGCGCCAAGTCAACCCAAATAAAGCATCAAGGAGAAAACCAAAATAATGCTTCCATACAATAAAAACAACGCATGATTTTTTTCAAAGGCTCATTAAGCAATCTCAGTTATTTGAGACAAGTCATGCTACAGCAAAACCACTAAGCAAACTATCAAAAAGACATCTAGCATGACATGAAAAAGCCTAAGCCGCAGTCTACACAAGCTCCTTCTTGTACCACTATTTTGCACAAAGCTTTTTCTCTTTTCCAACACCATTTGAAAAATTTTAAAGACACCTCTTTTGATGAAAACCAATAAAGTCCAGAGGCAAAAATACACCTTGATGAAAAGATATGAAAAGATCTGAACGCAAATCAAGGCGAAAACGAAAACCAAAAGCAGTAGCAGAAAAAGTAGAACGCTCGATTTTAAATAAGAGTGAAAACTAGAGCGTTCTTTGCAAATGAAAACGAGTACATCTCCTCCAAAGGGAATTTGTTGGGGTCCAACCATTTATTGCAGCAAACAAACTAAACAAACCAACTAAGAAAACTAAAACAACTAACGCTCCAAGAAAAACACATAGTGCATGAAGCAATAAAAATATAGTGTTTTGAAAGGTGACCTGATTTTTGCCGATGAAGAAGGGGTGCCTCGGGGGCATCCCCAAGCTTTGACGCTTGTACTTCTTGGATATTTCTTGGGGTGCTGGGCATCCCCAAGCTTGAGCTTTTGTCCATTCTTCAACTCATCTCATCATTCTCCAATCCCTACACTTGAAAACTTCCTTCATACAAAACTAAACACAATTCTATTAGCAACATTAGTGTAAGCATAAAATATATTCAACCTCTTTTAGCTTCAGGTTTCAACCCAAAACCACCACATATAAAGTATATACTACTGTAGCAACTTCCACAAGAGTTCCATGATAAAAAAGAACTCAAAAGAAAGCGATAAAGTGGCAAAAATAAATATTGGCAGAAATCTGTCAAAACTGAACAGCTGACAAAGGACGAATTTTTGAGGGATTTTCTGTTGCTCAAATCAAAAAGTGTTCATCTAAGAAAAGTTTGGATATAACCTGGGGCATATGCACAAGAAATCGCAGGTCCAAAAGATAAACAGAGAATTTTCACGAATTTTTACGGTGCAGCACCGAAAACAGTTTCAGGACAGCAATAACCCCAAATCTTTACCTCACTCAAATTAGAGGCTTCTCTTGGCACAAAAACGAAATAAACAAGATAAGGAGCGGTCATTACAGTAGTAATGACTTCCAAGACTCAAATAAAAGAAAAAGTACTGTAAATAAAACATTGGGTTATCTCCCAAGAGTGCTTTTCTTTAACGCCTTTGAGCTAGGCTCAGTAATTTGAGAAGATGCTCACATAAGAAATATGAATGGAAGCCAAAAAGAGCATCAAGGAGCAAATATAAAACACATTTAAGTCTAACCCACTTCCTATGCATAGGAATCTTGTAAGAAAATAAATCAAAGAAGCACATAGTCACAAGTATGGGTAGATAAAACAAGAGCAACTTCAGAACTTTCAATATAGAGAGAGGTGTTTTAGTAACATGAGAATTCCAACAACCATATTTTCCTCTCTCATAATAATTTTCAGTAGCATCATGAACAAACTCAACAATATAAATATCACACTCACCCTCTTTTGTTAAGCATGGAGGGCGATCAAATAAGGTATTAGTTAGAGAGTTACTCTTATTGGGAGGTAGACATGGGTAGCTCCATTCTTCCTCCTCTTGGTCATCACTCTCCTCCTCTTTTTCATCCAATGAGCTTCCAGTTTCAGCAATTTCTTCTTCCATAGGCTCCTTCATGGCATTAGTCTCTTCCGTTGGAGAGCATCTATTAAGATATTTAAGAATATAGCCATTTCCTTCCTTGTAATTATCAAAGCAAAATGTGAGTATATCATAAACCTCATATTTATAAGGTGCATCATCAGTATTTTCAAGCAAATAAGCAAGTTCAAATGCACCCTTCCAAGCAATAAATTCTTCAATTTGTTCCACATCATAAAAGTCATAATTTCCATTAATATAAGAAGATATGGTAACATCATCATTATACTCACATTGAAAAGGGAGGTGTTTATACCTCCTACAGCAACAAGATTCATCAAAGCAATAAGTAACATTATAAGTAGAGCACACATTTCTAGCAATGATATATAATCTATTGATTTGTTCCCATAAGTGTTTCCCCTTTTGTGACAAGCGGTGTTCATCATAATAATTTTGCTGCTCTTCCGTGAACCCACCTTGCCAAAAAGAATTAGTTTCTAAGAAACCAACCATTGATAGAAAGCATGATAAAGCAAGACAAGTAAAAACAACTACAAAGGATTCTAATTTTTTTGGGTTTTTGATATAAAAGCAATGCAGGTAAAATAAAATAAAGTAAAGCAAAACAAATAACAAAGCAAAGAATGTGTGTGCGAAGAACTCCCCTCGCAGAAGTCTTCTCTCTTCCCCGGCAACGGCGTCAGAAAAGTGGCTGCTACTTGGTGGTGATGGCGCCAGAAAAGTGTTGATGGCGAGTTGATGTGGAAGCAGACGTCCTTGTGCGTGGTGCTTGACCAGCCCGTTGGGAACCCCAAGAGGAAGGTATGATGAGTGTAGCGGCTAGTTTTCCCTCAGTTAAGAAACCAAGGTTTAATGTCGATCTTGAAGAAGAGAGACGATGACGACTGAAGGTGATGCTTGCTAGCTTGCGACGGCAGCGGACAATTTATATGTGGCGCCTCGTCCAAGCTTTGCTTGCTAGCTGCAACGTGGAACCTGCACACACACAAACAAATACTTTGTTCCCAACTTGCGATGAGGTTGTCAATCTCACCGGTTTGCTTGAAACAAAGGTTATGAGTGTATCGAGTGGAAAACAGTAGTAATATGCTAGTAAAGTAAACAGTGCGGGAATAGTAAACAGTTGATTGCAATATGATTAAAATAGGACCGGGGTCCATAGTTCACTAGTGGTGTCTCTCCATAGATAAAATAACATGCTGGGTAAACAAATTACAGTTGGGCAATTGATAGAATAGAGCTAACGTGATATGTCAAGAAGATCACTATGAGATTTACTCTGGGCATTACAACAAAATACATAGACCGCCATCTAGCTGCATCTATGACTAATAATCCACCCCCGGGGATATCATCCGAACACCCTAGAAGTATTAAGTTGCGAACAACAGATAATTGCATTAAGCAAAGTGTGTAATGTAAACAAAGCATATGCCCTTGAGCATATGAATGTTGTTTTCTCCCTAGTAGCAACAGCACATCTACCACCTTAGAGGTTTCTGTCACTCCCCCAGGTGAAATAGAGGCATGAACCCACTATCGAGCATAAATACCCCCTCTTGGAGTCACTAGCAACTACTCGGCCAAGATAGCTACTAACAACGGAGAGCATGCAAGATCATAAACAACATAGAGATAATAAAAGATATAATTCAGTACAGCAACTTAATCATAAACACCAATATTCATCGGATCCCAACAAACCAACATCATAGAATTACATAACAGTGATCTCAATCATGTAAGGCAGCTCATGAGATCTAAACATGAAGCACATGGTGGAGAAGACAACCATCTAGCTACTGCTATGGACCCATAGTCCAAGGTAGACTACTCACTCATCGCTCCGGAGGCAATCATGGCGATGAAGGAGACCTCCGGTGGCGATTCCCCTCTCCGGCAGGGTGCCGGGAAGAGCTTCTGGACCCTCCCGATCTTCGGGTCGACGGCGGCGGCGGATCGCGATGTATTCTGGAAAACTGATCGGGGCCTAGGTTTTTCTCGTCAGGGGGTATATGTAGGCGAAAGGGGGCTGTCAGAGGGTGGACCACGTGGCCTCACAAGGGGGTGGCGCGGCCAGGGGCCAGGCCGCGCCACCCCTGTGTGTGGGGGCCACGTGGCCCCCCTCCGTCAGGTCTTCGGATGTTTGGGAGCTCCCCGGTGAAATATGACTTCAGGAACTTGTTTCGTCCAATTCCGAGAATATTTCCTGTGTATCACTTCTGAAACACAAAAACAGCAGAAAACAGGAAATTGGCACTGTGGCACTTCGTTAATAGGTTAGTTCTGGAAAGTGTATAAAAAATGCCACTAAGTGTAACGAAACAGTAGGCAAATGGTGTAAAACGAAGCATGGAGCATCAAAATTTATAGATACGTTTGAGACGTATCAGCGCCTTCCTATGCGGGATCCAAGTTCACCGCGATTAATGTCGTCTTGTTTGGATCTGTGGGATGGACCTGAATTTTCTTTGAATCCTGCGTTGTGTCGAAGGCTTTGTCTGGTAATGATCGTCCAACGTCGGGTAGCACATTATCATCTGTTTCTCCCTTTAATCTCTCATATTCTGCTGTCATGCCGAAGGTTTGTGCCATCTTGTTGAACTCTCTGTCGCAAGTGTTGGCTACTTCAAAGCTCCCTTGTATTGTGATTGTTCCTTTGGGCCCTGGAATTTTTAACGCAAGATATGCGTAATGTGGTACTGCCATAAATTTTGCAAATGCTGGGCGCCCCAGGATTGCATGATATTGTGATGGCCAGTCCATGACTTCGAACTCCAACTTCTCCTTTCTATAATTTTCACTGATGCCGAAGCAAACATCAAGTTCTATCCTTCCCAGAGGGTAGTTTGCTGCTCCTGGCACTATCCCGTGGAAAGAACAATCTGTTGGCTTCAGACTCGTTGGCGAGATACACATTGCCTTTAGTGTTCTAGCATATATTAAGTTTATGCCGCTCCCTGCATCCATGAACACTCTTCCGATGTCGTATCCTCCTATTTGTGCTTTTAGAACCATAGGCGAGTGGCCCGGCCTAGGAACCTTCCGTGGATGGTCTGCTCTACTGAACTTGACCGGTTGCTCTGACCATCGCAGGTACTCTGTTGTAGCTGGTGGTGATGATATTGCTAGGTTCACTTGCCTTGATATGCTCTTTCGCTCTTTTTTCGACTTGGGCACTGGTTGAATCATGCCCGATATGTATACTTGCGGCTCTAGACGCTTTGATAATCTTTGAGTTTGATATCCTTGACTTCTGTGTGTTTCTCCTTTCCTTTCACCTTGGCACGAACCCATGGCACCTTGCAACCTTAGGAATGTTCTGCAATCCTTCATCTGGTGATTTGAAACCCTTTTCCCGTCGAGGTACGCGTAATGGAGTCGATAGGGTCCATATAGCATATCCTCGGCGGAAGGACCAGAGTATCTTGACTTTTCTTTTGCCTTAACCCTCCTATTTTCGTACCTTTCCTCTTCTTCTAGCACATATCCTGCGGCTACCTGGTTTCGCCTTCCTTGGTCGCCTCTGCTGCGGTATCGCTTCCTTTGTCGACTTATTCTGTCGACTTCTGGCGAACGTCCTCTTTTGTTGTTATACGCGTCTTCTCCATCAGCGAATTTGTTAGCTTGTTCCATTAGCTCCGCTACCGTCGTGGGTCTTGTTCTTCCTATTTCCTCCACAAGATCTGAGCGACGAAGTCCGTCCGAAAAGGCGTCTATTGCCCGTTCATCGGAGACGTCTTCTGCTGAGTTTTTGATTATACTCCAGCGTTGTATGTAAGAACGTAGTGTTTCGCCTTTTTTCTGCACACATGCTTGAACTTCTTCCAGTGATGCTGGGCGTTTGTATGTAGAACGAAAACTTTTTGTGAACTGATTTTCGAGTTCCCCCCAGCTTCCGATGGATTCGTCGGGTAAGGTGTTCAACCAGGACCGTGCGGCGCCGGTGAGGTGTAACTGCAAACTTTGCATTGCGGTCGCCTTTGTTCCTCCTAGTATCTGTACTGCCTGGAGATAATCTGATAACCACAAGGTAGGTTCCTGTGACCCATCGTACTTTTTCTGATCGTGAGGTAATTTAAATCCTTTGGGTACTCGCGTTTTGCGAACCCTGCGGGTAAAGCATAACTCACCCATATCTTTATCATCCTCTTCATAACTTTCTTCCCTCCAAGCATGTCATGATTTATCTACTCGAGCTTGTGCTATTATACTTCTTGCGTCCTCCTTCCGCCGCTTTTTCTCTTCTGATGACTCACTATGGTCATCATCTGAGCAAGTGTACCTAATCTTCTCCTTCTGTCTTTCCTTGTACTTTGTCGACTTCTCCCCTGAGCCTTGCTCCCTGATCATTTCTTTTACAACTCCAATGCTCTGTATTGCGGCTCGGTGCATATCTTCTCGCGGGTCTCCATGCCTTGGTCTTGTAGCTAGCAGATACGCTTGCGCTGCTGCCAAAGCTGCCTCTGGCGTTTTTTGTATCAGGTCGCCTTCCTCCTCTTCTGGTTGCGGGGTGGGGCTCCTTGAGTACTCTTCTTCTCTGCCATATGCTGACGCTCCCCTGTTGTGCTTTGGATCTCTGCGCCTATCCCTGCTGTATTCTGAATCTTCGCTATAATCTTCCCAGTATTCTTCCCTTGACATACTATTATTGTCTTGAGACATCATGTCTCTTTCTTCCCTTAATTTCTTCTTGTGTTGGTATAATGCATACTGATATCCCATTAGAACTTCCCTTCTCGATCCCTCGGGTACTTCTGTACCGTGATTAACGGCCGATGTAATCATTCTCCATTCACCAGCAGAGACGTGGACTTTTTCTTTTTCCTTTTTGTTGTGATCTCTCATTTTGTCGACTTGCCTGTCGACCTTTTTACTTCCTTCGCTGTTGTTTCCTTCCTCTGCTTCAATGATAATGACGCACATCTGATGCACCTTGGAGACGCTACTGCTTCCTCCGGCGAAGTCCTTTGCATCGTTGTACGTCTGACACGCTTTTTCTTCGGAGTCGATATTTTCTTCAATTTCGTCGCTTTCTGTGATTGATACTTTCCCTAAGCTGACCAGCGAGTTTACCTCACTGGAGGAGCCTTCTGACGACTTCAATGTTTCCTCTGTTTCGAGTTCTTGTGCCGACGGATCTTGATCTTGTTTCGTCGGATCCGAAAGGTGAGAGAAACCCTGAGGCCCGATGAAGATACTTAAACTTCCCATTGCTAGCTCTACCTCCTGACTTTCGTCGACTTCTGAACTGCTGTTGGCTAAAAGCGAAAAAGCCGTCGAATTCATGGTTCTAGCGCCCAGAGTCCCCATGGCCGGCGCCAATTGACGAGGGTTAACTCGACAAATGTCCTAGATGAAGGACTTAGGATCGGGGAGATAGGGCGCTGGATGAACTCGAAGGTAAGGTTAGTCGAAATAGGTGTATATTGAAAGTAAACTTGGGCATTCAACCTGGCTTGCTTTCAATCTGGCCCTCACCGTCCCCTCCTGGCCCCTATATATAGGTGGCCAGGTCTCAAGGATCGGGTAGGGTACGATACGGATTACAAGTATTGACATACGGTAGTAACTCGTATTCGACTTCTATTACAATTGGGCCTAGCTTAACGGGCCTCAGGGGTACTCAACTAACGGGCTTTATTATCTATACCCTTGTCAACGGGGAAGGTCATCGTCTGCCGGCTCGACTCTCGACTTCCTCTACCTACGAAGGAAAAGTCTGATTAAATTAGCATGCATCTACACAAACATGCCCGCCAGATTAAATCACTAACCAGAGATGTATTCCAGTTGACACTTCAATGTATTGGTTCAATTTGCGATCTGTAAGCTAGGGGCCTTGCTTGCTTCTTGTAAGTTGTAAGAGCAGTGATGTCGCTTATATAGATGGTGGATGTGGAGAAAGAAAGAGAAAGGAAAACGACAAGTGGATTCTTGGGCTACCTGCTTTGGTTGGGAAAATTTTAATAGGCAGGTGTGGCGGTATACCAGGCTACTAAGAAAATTGTCACTAGTAGAAAACACGCATTTGATCACTAGTAGAAAATTTTAGTAGGCCGGGACTAAAGGCCTGACCACATCGCCCCAAATTCGTCCACGCGTACGGCACCCATTGGTCCCGGTTCGTTAGGACCCATTAGTCTCGGATTGAGATACAAACCGGGACTAAAGACTCCTATTTAGTCCCGGTTTGTATCTCAAACCCTAGTGGGAGGAGTGTGGGTTTATGCTATTTTTTTATTTATTCATATACACTAGAGGTGTTTGTTGAAATGCGTGTTAGAGCGATGACACTTAAGTTCACCGAAGACAACCATGATATGAGGTGCCCGAGCCACACTTAAGCTTCCTCCTCTTTATTTTCACTTGTCCTAAAAGGTTAGCAACTATTTTCTCGTTTAGATCGTGCGGTACTAATTTAAATAGGATCGTGATTGTGTTTGATATACAGTTATATGATGCAGATGAGTCATCCATGGATGTACAGTGACCAACGCACAGCCGCTTATAGAGAAGGCGTGCATTCTTTTCCAGATGCGGCTGAGGCGAACAAGCATGGTGGTGGCTTTATGTTTTATCCATGTGTTGAATGTCGGAATGAGAAGGATCACACTTCCTCAAGAGTCATTCAGAGCCACCTGCTTCGGTCCAGTTTCATATCTGACTATAATGTTTAGACCAAGCACGGAGAAAGAGGGGTTATGATGGAAAACGATGATAAAGAAGAGAACGATGATGTCAACTACCGATCTATCACTACTAGAAAAAAGCTTACCCGTAGCGCACCTAATATGGTTACCCGTAGCGCATATGCCGTGCGCTGCGGGTAGCACGCTACTAGTAAAAAAATACCCGTAGCGCATGTGTGGTGCGCTACGGGTAATAGGCTTACCCGTAGCGCATGTCTGGTGCGCTACGGGTATGCATATTACCCGTAGCGCACCTAACACACATGCGCTACGGGTAATATGCATACCCGTAGCGCACCATATACACATGCGCTACGGGTATGCATATTACCCGTAGCGCACCAAACACACATGCGCTACGGGTAATATGCATACCCGTAGCGTACCAGGCACACATGCGCTACGGGTATGCATATTACCCGCAGCGTACCAGACACATGCGCTACGGGTATTATTTTTTTGATTTAAATAAATATGAAATCTAACAGCAGTATATATGTACTTTGCTTTTAGCACAATATCACACTTATGATTCAACACAGAATAAAAGATCACACAATAATCAATTGCATCCATATATTGATAACATAGTTGTTCATTCATAACAGCCAATAGTTTTACAACATGAAGTAGCTCATTCACTCTAGAAAAACTAAGGTTCAAACGTATCGAAGGCTACAACAGGCTAGCTACATATAGAAGCATTATTTATGCTTCTTCATCAAAGATCAATTCCCCGTACTTGATTAGCAACATGCTGGCATGATGAGAGAATACCACTATGTTCTTCAACACTGTCAATGAAGTACATAGGTATGAGTCTCAAATAACTAATGGAAAGGAGCTGCTTGATCTTCTCTGTTCCTCCTTCACCTTATCCTTGAAGTTCTCCGGCTTACTAGGAAAACCTTTGTATCCGTTCTTATCACATCATAGCCAGGAAATTTGAACCTGGTGTAACCAGATTATAGTCAGATCATCCCCAGGAGCTTTGAACCTGGTGTAACCAAATTATAGTCACGGAATTTGCATTTGGTCCAATCAGATTATAGTCGCTAGTCATTAACATGCGCACCTACATGGGCTAGTACTCTGAACCCTTCAGATTGCAATTATTAACATCCCAATTAATATACCACATTTTTTTTAGAAAACAAATGGAATAGAAACATTCAGTATTCAATGAGAATTGCAATAAAAAATGTTCAATAGAATTTTTTAAAATGGTTAATTATTAGTGATAGACAGAGAGTAGTGCCATAAGACCAAACAAATCAAAACATGAGCAGAGTTACTGACGGGTTGGTATTCATGCATACACGATTGCTCTTTATTATCTTAGTGGAATTCTTGAAAGATGATACCACGAAACACCGGACATCTCATACTCAATGAGCCTGTGAACTTTTTATCAAAATAAAATGACTTACATGATTACGCCTTTATAGTAAATACTTACTGAAGGTACCAAAGAACCATATGCAAAATTTGCAGATAATTCGCCTCCACGTTCAACTTCCCTGAAGGCTGAAGCACCTAAATGAGAAGGTCATGTCAAATGGTTATATAGATTAAACTCATTCAGGGTGGAATTGAAGAGAGTTAGGGGTGCCAAATTTGACAGCATCACAAAATCTTAAGAAGGTAATTGGAAAAGTATACCAGAAAGAAAAAGAAAAATATATGTTTATTCCTCAAAAATATCAGGACAAACTTAAACCTAATCGTAGATGAGAAAACAAAATCTTCGGATGTATGAGAAGTAGCTGAGTAAAGATTTGTTAGTAATACCAAGGAGTAACAATCAGAAGTAGATCTTATGAAAGATTACCAGTATGCACCTCTCTCAAGTAAAACTAACCACAAACATAGCTTGCATCTAACTGGCTGAGATTCTACTTTTTTCGTGTGATTAACCATCCTGGTTCTTGCAAGAGAATAACGGGAATTTCTGTGCAAATTTATTCAACAATGTTTACAGGACATGGAGTATAAGAAAAGGGTACTTAGTACTTAGTGTCTGAGCGTAATATATGAACATTTTCTTCATTTGCCGCCAGACTTGCGAAACAAAATATGTAACATAAAGTATATATTAGTAGACATTCTATAAACAGGTATATCATGGAATGTTTGGAAGGACTGATCTTTAGAAGAACAAATGATATCACTTATTAAGTAATCTCTCACGGTGAACATATATACCTTGATTTTGTTTTCAACTGAGAATTGTACCTCTGTTCAAACTAAAGATTTTTATATCAATACTACTGTTACCAATTCAGAACAACAAAACACAGAAGGACGTTAGCTCAGCTGACATAATTCTGATCTACAACATGTCATACTCAACAAAAATGTACTTCTAGCACCTCCAAGCAAGTCCATGTTTGTTTTAATCAAATACATGACAGAAACATGTATAGACGGCAAAATGAAATGCTGATATGATAAGGCTGGAATTGGTACCATACCTAAAGCTAGATTTTACGCAATCCAAATGGAGATCACAAAGTTCTTAAGAAATATCTAGTCCAAGGCTAGAGCGCCACTTGTAATATCATTGTGCATGGCAACGCCTATTTGGTTATAGAAATACAGAAAGCCATATTTTAGTCTGACGAAGCTAAACCCAAGCTACGGTAATTGGATTGAATAAAGAGGAGAAATAAGTTTGACCCAAAAACTTGCCAAGGGCAGCAAGTGCGAATTGCAGAACAACCCAGTGTTTATCGAGAGGTTCCAGCCAATGGATCCATGGACGAACGGATGTACTTTCTCGTATTTTCTAGATCAAAGCATTAGACAGATCTGACTGAGAAAAAGAGACGTGCTGCTGGGACCTTACCTCAGATCAGCGAGATTAATCTCGGCGCGAGTATAGGGCGCATGAAACTACGATTTCTGATGGCTTCCTGATCTTGCGTGACTGGCGTCCAAGATGCTGCAAATTTCGGCCATTGCCGCCGCGGAGATGCATAATGAGATTTTCGGAGAAGGAGAGGAAACAAGGCTAGGGGAATGGTGGAGCAGAATCCCTTCTGTGTGTCGATGTCTACCTTCCACTCAACTAATCTTGAGCTGCTCGTTCACCGGCCTCTTCCACCCGCTCCCTTCCGCCTTCAAGGAGTAAATCTTCTCGGTTGCTGGCAGATGGGTTCACGCCTCCAGTGCTGGCGGCACCGAAGGTGGATGCAAATCCCCTTTGCCCAGAGGAGATCAGCGGGATGGGAGGTGACCGGAGCAGATGGAGGCGAAGGGTGGGGATGAGCATCTGCCGGGAAGGAAGGCGGTCTGGATGCAGAGCGTGGCCCAATCCGGCCCTTGGATCCGGCAAAGATCTTGATGTAGCTACTAGATTCATCCCGGATCCGGCGAAGATCTGTTGTCCTCCCCTCTGCCCTAAGACCTGACGCCTCCTCTCTAGCTCGAGATCTTCGGGATGAAGGGAAGAGATCTGACGCGGTGAAGGGGAGAGAGGAGGTGGCTGCGGCGGGGGGAATGGCTTTCTTAGGGTTAGGGTTTGTGAGTTGCTCTCTTTGTAAATTTATATGAGAGGTGGGTAACGTTGGATCAACGTGTGGACGGCTCAGATCCGTTTCATGTGGTGATCCGTGAGAGCAATGGTACTACCTTGTGATTGGTCCGAGACAACTAGTTTTGACCATATTTTAAATTCAACCCAAATAATTCAAAACAAATTTAAAAAATAGAAAACCTCCGCATCATGTCATGTTATCTGACCTAGTTTCTAGACAAATAATGTTGATTTGGGAAGTTTTAATTTTCATTGCACAAAAAAATTATTTTTCATTTTCTTAGTGTAAAAAATGGGTTTTTTCTGAAGCGTCTACCAAAAATATGTTGCAAAAATAGAACAACAAAATTTTAAATGATATTATACCTTACATTTTGCACAATTCACCAGTTGTTAGCATGGAAGAAGTTTTCTAGCCACCCCTCAAAAAATGATAAATATCTATTGATTCAGTTGGAAGCGGATCAAATTTGAACTACAGGTGCTTTATAGTTTGCTCATATTTTTTTCCAAAAATCATTTTTAGGTACACAAGTATCTATTTCATCAGAGATCCATATAGAGTTTGGCAAGATTCTATCCTGACCTAGGAACGGTCATGACCACCATTTTGGCCGCATTTTGAAGTCGGCATAAGAAATTCTAAACAATTCAAAAAAAATACAAATCCTTCACGTTGTGTCATGTTTTGTGACCTAGTTTCCATGTAAAATAATAAACTTTAAATATTGCAACCATTTTGAAAAAGTGTTCACAAAAAAGAGTTATCTCGTACGAAGTTCTATGGCTTTCAAGCCAAATGAGCTAGTTAAGGCCACAACCACAACATAGTTTGTTCAAATGACCCCATATTATGCACATGTGTGCATATTTAGATGACAAACAATGTTGATTTGGGAAGTTTTAATTTTCTTTGCACAAAAAAATCATTTTTCATTTTTCTTAGTGCAAAAATGGGTTTTTTTGTGAAGCGTCTACCAAATTTTAAATGATATTATACCTTATATGTTGCACAACTAAATAGTTGTTAGCATGGAAGAAGTTTTCTAGCCACCCCACAAAAAATGACAAATATCTATTGATTCAGCTGGAAGCGGGTCAAATTTGAACTATAGCCACCCCACAAAAAGCGACAGCGGCGGCGGCGCGTTCTAGGGGAAAGTATGGGGAAGGCAGCAGTGGGGGGAACGTAGTGGCAGCGGCGCGTGTGTTCCGCGAGGCTAGGGTTTGGTGGGGGCGAGCGAGGACCGAGGGGAGTGCAGCGTGAGGCTAGGGTTTGGTGGGGGCGAGCGTAATGGGTGCGTGCATTCCCAGGGACGGATAAGATCGACGATGAGAGACGTTGGATTGGCGGCAAATGACGGCTCATATCGGTTGCCATGTAGATATGACATGTAGGTGCGGCAGTCGCCGGTCTCGCCAGTATGAATTCATTTAGTGACAAAAAATAGTACTCACTAGTAAGGAAATTACATTTCACAAATATAATATAATGATTCAGCATGATCATGTCAACGAATCTTTATAACAACAGCATAGAGTATACTATCATGTGCAAGCGTTGTAGAAGACATGTTTACTTCACCCAGTCAACAAGAACATCTACAGTAACATAGGGTAGATGCGCTATGCCTAACACCACCTACAGGTTAAAAGATAGTGAATGGGTATGTTTACACAACCTCCGCTCTACCCTACTGGCTTCGGCCAACCTATTATGAAATTGGCTTGGTGTTCCAGGTTCGAGTCCTGGGAACCCCAGTTTTTTGTTTCATTTTTTTAATTGACTTTTTAACATGTTATTACATTATAATATATTATAATATATTCTAAAGTAAATAAGCACGATTTTAAAAAATTAAATAAGCATAAATAATATTTTTGTATCATGCCTAAAATAATATTGCATTCAAAATATCTCTGAAAATTACATGTTTGTTTTGTTTCAAAAATACACCAATTTTTTTGTTTCATTTTTTACATGACTTTTTAACATGTTATTACATTATAATATATTCTAAAGTAAATAAGCACAATTTTTTTAAAAAAGTACATAAGCACGATACATGATAAATATCTCCGAAAATTACATGTCCGAAAAAAGTAAATAAGCACGATACATGATAAATATCTCCAAAAATTACATGTCCGAAAAAAAAAATAAGCACGATACATGATAAATATCTCCAAAAATTACATGTCCCCCGAAAATTATCGTTTCATAATCTTACCCGTAGCGCACCTATACAAATGCGCTACGGGTAACATGGCACTGCCTCTGCCCACACTTACCCGTAGCGCATGTATATAGGTGCGCTACGGGTAGTTCAACTACCCATAGCGTACCTATACACATGCGCTACGGGTAACTTAGACTGCCTCTACCCACATTTACCCGTAGCGCATGTGTACAGGTGCGCTACGGGTAGTTGAACTACCCGCAGCGCATGTATATCACATGCGCTACGGATAAGTGTGGGCAGAGCTCCCCATCCGGGCCTACATATACCCGTAGTGCATTTTATATATGGTGCGCTACGCAGCGCATGTACACACATGCGCTACGGGTAAATACCCGTAGCGCACCACATATACGGTGCGCTACGGGTAGCTGTATTACCTATAGATGTTTTTCTAGTAGTGTATGTTCCCTGAGTACGCTGATACAACAATGGAAGACAATGAAGAAGAATGTCAGGGTGAAGAACGGGCACCAGATAAGCCCGCTGATGATCTTGGTCAGGTCATTTCTGATGCACGGTGAGGCTGCGACACAGAAAAGGAGAGGCGGCAGTTCGAGCAGATGTTACAAGACCACAACAAATTATTGTACCCTGATGTCTATGCACGCTTCTATTCTTGTAGACAGTGTTGGGCCTCCAAGTGCAGATATTTGTAGAACAACAGCAAGTTTCCCTAAAGTGAATCACCCAAGGTTTATCAGACTCGGGGAGGTAGATGTCAAAGGTATCCCTCTCAAGCAACCCTGCAATTAAGATACAAGAAGTATCTTGTGTCCCCAACACACACAATACACTTGTCAGGTGTATAGGTGCACTAGTTCGGCGAAAAGATAGTGAAATACAAGTAATATGGATGATTATAAGTGGTAATTGTAATCTGAAATAAAATTTGCTGCAAGCAAACATGTAGCAGAACTGGTTGTAAACGGCGTTTCAATGCTTAGAAACAAGGCCTAAGGATCATACTTTCACTAGTGGACACTCTCAACAATGATATCATAATTGAACACATAAATATCTTTCTTCACTATGCTACTCCAAATTACTCTCTGGTTGGATAACGAACACTAATCCAAGCGTAGGGCTATAAAAGAACTCCTTAAAGTTTGCATTCCCCAAACTAGATAGCCCCACACCATCACCTTGAGCGCACGAGATGGTTCCAGACAAACATCATAATTCATAGAAATATCCAACTCAAATTATAACTCATGATAAGTATGACTGTGAACTTTAGCCTAAGAGCCACACACGATGCGCACACTGTCAACTTCACATCATGGGAGAAGGTATCTCCAGAGATTACATTAATAAAAGCACTTGAGTAGCATAATAGATGAAGAGTAACATCTACTTATTCAACTAGATTACAAAGCTCATGATCACATAAAGATCACACCATGGGAGAGAGAGAGATAAACTACATAGCTACTGGTAGAGCCCTTAGCCTCGGGGGAGAACTACTCCCTCCTCATTATGGGAGTCAGCAACGACGATGAAGATGGCAGTGGAATCGATGGAGATGGCTCTGGGGGAAATCCTCGTCCCAGCAGGGTGCCGGAATAGAGAATTCTGTCCCCCAAACTTTGTCTTCGATGGCGGCAGCACTGCAGAACTTTTTGTGGATGGATGCTGATTTTTTTAGGGTTTTCCCATCGGGGGCAATTTATAGGCGGAAGGGCGATGTCAGAGGGCACCTGGGGGGCCCACACCATACGGTGGCGTGACCAGGGAGGCACCCGCGCCACCCCATGGTGTGGCTGCCTCGGCGCCCTCCTCCATCTCTGCTTTGGACTCCGTCTTTATGTCAGAAAAAATAGGAGGTTTGGCTTTTGTTTCGTCCAATTCTGAGAATATTTCCTGTACAACTTTTCTGAAATAAAAAATAGCAGAAAACAGGAACTAGCACCGTGGCATCTTGTTAATAGGTTAGTTCCAGAAAATACATAAAAATGCCACGAAGTGTAAAGAAAACATAAAGCAATTGGTGTAAAACCAAGCATGGAGCATCAAAAATTATAGATACGTTTGAAACGTATCAGCATCCCCAAGCTTAACTCCTCCTCGTCCTCGAGTAGGTAATTGATAACAAAAAATAATTTTTGAGCTGACATGCAACCAACACAATCTTGATCAAGTCAAAGTAAAACATTGTAAGCTGAGATCAAAGTACTCTAAACATGGGCATAAAAGATATAATTCCAATAATAGAACTTAGCAACCATGTTACAACATGAAAAGTGACACAAACAAAAAGATCATGAATAATAATGCATTAAAAGTTATTTGTTTGTTTTGAGCATAGAGAAAACATAGCAAAGTGGTATTCAGCTTGTCCTTCATGGAGTAGCAAAACATAAATGCATAGAACACCTTCAAAGTTCAAAAGGGTGACTAGATACAAATAATTTGAAAACAAGCAATACCATAATCATGAATCAATCAATAATAAATTTTTGGACTATGCACATTATACTCAGAATGACAACTGTGCTCTCTTAATTGGTGCATAAAGATAGAAGATAAAGACTCAATATAAAAGTAAAAGAACGGCCCTTCGCAGAGGGAAGTAGTGATTACAAGTTTTATAAAGCTTCCAAAAATTATGGTACTTATTAGCTTTGAGCTTTCATTGCCCCTATCATTAGCATCTTGAATCGTTAAAGTTAATGTGGGAGCAAATATGAGTTATATGCTTGGCAAACCATAAGTTGAAAATCTCATGTCCGTTGAATACGAGTACCTAAACCACATGATACTCGACTTAGGTCCCAAGTAAGTTCTTGTCATTGTAAGCATACATGTATTATTGAGAACACCAACGGGGTACCTCTTGCCCGATGATATGTAATCTTTCCCATATCAAAATGAAAAGACAAACAGACAATAAACACCTTGACATCTCTTTTATTTACCATTGGGTATAGCTTTTTATTTTGAGATGCATCATCGAATATCCACTATGGTTATGCTGTAAATTTCCACCCTGAATGATGCATGGTTTAGATTAGCGGCCGAGGCGTTTCTCTAACACACATACAAACGCCATGAGCTCACAAGTTTCCAACTTATTTCACATCGCTAGGCAACCATAAACAAAAGATCATGATATCAACTAAATAGGAATAAGTGTAATGTTGAAAACGTGCCCCATGAAAGTATGGATGTGCTAATTCTCAACTTACAACTTGCAAGCATATAAACTTCATATGAGAATCACAATGGTCAAGTTTATTAAGTGCAAGAAAGTAAATGTACCATCAAGTTTGTGAGAGATTTACTAACTACTTTTCTCATAACAAAAAATTTAATTTGGAAGATAGATAAAAGCATGATGAATATACTTGGAATAGCAAAAATACTAATAGGTAGATATGGTGGACACATTGGCAATCTTTGGTTTTTGGGAGTTGGATGTACGAGTAAGGAGCAAGTTTTCATAACTTTTGATTTTGACATTGAAATGATTTCAAACCAATTGCTAAAATTTTCTAAAACTCAAAATATCATTACAAAACAGTAAGGAGCAAGTTTTCATGATAAGACAAACTTTTCAAAAATTATTTTATAGGTTTGGCCAATAGGGCTTATTTGCATAATCTAAAATAGAATTAGGATTTTAAAATAATCCTTTAAGGTTTAGAGAATAAACTCAATAAAACATTATTTCCAAATACCTTTTTGGTAATGTGAACGTTATTTGATATATATCATTTTGTATAATATTTCCTTTGCAAATATGCTTGCATAGGATTTGAATAAAAACAAAATAGTATTTTGAAATCTTATTTTCTCAATTGAGTTCTTCAAGGAATAATAGAAAGTTTGAAATGGTTTTTCTAATAAGGCTTTTAAATAAAACAAAAAATTTTAATTCCCTGTAAAATTTCAATCAATACAAACATACATGGTTCCTATTTTATTTATTCACATTCCAAAATTTTGGTATGTGACATAATAGGTGTCCTTTTTCCTATTGTTGTTTGTTGCATCATTGCGGACACCACTGTTTTGGTTGGTGCTCTTTTTATCTTGGCGATCTTGTAGAATGTATTCTTATTTGTCTCATACCCTTGGAAAGTCAATACAGTCGAAGATGGTACTCCGGCCAACAATTAGAGTTGATCTCCAACAATGTTGTTATTTATGAGATGTGTCCGCAACCAACCGCCAAAAGTCGCCATATGTTGATGTGTAATCCAAGAGTCAGACTACGCCGGGTGTTGGAAGCATACAATATTCTTGTGTTCAGTGATATACGGGGCCACCAAGGTAGAACTTTGTAGAACTGTGTAGTGTGCTTGAGTGAAAGAAATCCCATCCATACAATACATTGATTTCTTTCCTAGCGTGCCTTTTCCTCTTAGTCTCCCCCCATGCTGCGATTCAGGAACACCAATCGACTTAAGGTCAGGGATAAAGTCAACATATAACTCAATGACCTCATCTGTTCCATAGCCCTTGGAGATGCTTCCTTCTGGCCTAGCACGGTTATGAACATATATCTTTAAGACTCCCATGAACCTCTCGAAGGGGAACATGTTGTGTAGAAATACAGGACCGAGAATGGCAATCTCTTTGACAAGCTAAACCAGGAGATGTGTCATAATGTTGAAGAAAGATGGCGGGAACACCAACTCAAAAATAATAAGACATTGGGCCACATCCTTCTATAACCTTGGCAGAATATCTGGATTGATTAACTTCTGCGATATTGCATTGAGGAATGCACATAGCTTTACAATGGATACTCGAACATTTTTCGGTAGAAGCCCCCTCAATGCAACCGAAAACAACTACGTCATAATCACGTGACAGTCATGAGACTTTAGGTTTCAGAATTTTTTCTCTGTCATATTTATTATTACCTTTATATTTGATGAGAAGCCAGACGGCACCTTGATACTTGAAAGGACTTCAAAAAAGATTTCCTTCTCTGCTTTGGTAAGAGCGTAGCTGGCAGGACTTAAGTGACGCCATTTATCTGTCTTGTTATGTGTATGCATGTTGTCTGGGTCTTTCATACGTTGCTGGTCCTCCCATGCTTCTGGTGTATCTTTTGTCTTTCCATACACGCCCAGAAAGCCTAGCAGTTTCACGCAAACATTCTTCATCACGTGCATCACGTTGATTGAAGAGCGGACCTCTAGGTCTTTCCAATACTCAAGCTCCCAAAATATAGATTTCTTCTTCCACATGGCTACGTGTCCGGTAGCGGCGTCATTCGGAACAGATTGACTGCCAAGACCCTTTCCAAAGATTACTTCTAAGTCCTTGACCATATCAAATAAATCATCACCAGTACGGAGTTCAGGCTTTCGCCGGTGATCTGCGACACCGCTAAAATGCTTTCCTTTCTTTCTTACGGGATGCGTGGTCGTAAGAAATCGATGATGCCCCAAGTACACAACCTTCTTACATTTTTCCAAATATATACCGTCAGTTGTATCTAAACAGTGCGTGCATGCATTGTATCCCGTGTTCGTTTGTCCTAAAAGGTTACTAAGAGCAGGACAACCATTGATGGTTACGAAAAGCAACGCTCGTAGGTCAAATGGCTCATGTTTGTGCTCATCCCACACACGTACACCTGGTTTGGCCCACAACTGTAAGAGTTCTTCAAATAATGGTCTTAGGTACACATCAATGTTGTTGTCGGGTTGCTTCAGGCCTTGGATGAGCACTAGCATCATAATGAACTTTCGCTTCATCCACAACCAAGGAGGAAGGTTATAGACACATAGAGTTATAGGCCAGGTGCTATGACTGCAGCTCTACTCCCCAAAAGGATTCATGCCATCTGTACTTAGACCAAACATTAAGTTCCTTGCGTCACCTGCAAAGTCCGGGTAGTCTCTCTCAAGTTTTCTCCACTGCGACCCATCAGCGGGGTGTCTCAACAACGTGTCTTTCTTACGGTTTTCTTTGTGCCAGCGCAACAACCTGGCATGCTCTTTGTTTCTAAACAGACATTTCAACCGTGGTATTATAGGAGCATACCATATAACCTTGGCAGGAACCCTCTTCCTGGGGGGCTCGCCCTCAACATAACCACGGTCATCTCGTCTGATATTATACCGTAGTGCAGTGCATACCGGGCATGCTTCCCAATTCTCGTACTCCTCACCACGGTAGAGGATGCAGTCATGAATGCATGTATGTATCTTCTGCACCTCTAATCCTAGAGGGCAGAGAAACTTCTTTGATTCGTATGTACTGTCAGGCAATTCATTATCCTTTGGAAGCTTCTTCTTCATTATTTTCAGTAACTTCTCAAATCCCTTGTCAGATAAACTAGTCTCTACCTTCCATTGCAGCAACTCCAGTGTGGTACCGAACTATGTGTTGCCATCTTCATAATTTGGGTACAACTTTTTTTGTGATCCTCTAACATGCCCTTTAACTTCCACTTCTCATTTACACTTTCCGCTTCTCTGTGTGATCAATAATGGCCTGACTAAGATCATCAGCGGGCTCATCTGATGCCTCTTCATCTTCAGCTTCCCCTATCTCTTCATCTTCAGCTTCCCCCATTGCGGTATCACCGTATTCAGGGTACATATCATCATCCTCTTCTTCTTCATTGTCTTCCATCATAACCCCTCTTTCTCTGTGCTTGGTCTAACAATTATAGCTGGGCATGAAACCTTTCCGAAGCAGGTGGGAGTGAAGGATTTTCCAGGAAGAGTATTCCTTCTTGTTCTCACAGTCAACACATGGACAACACATAAAACCATTCTGAATATTTGCCCGAGCCACATCGCTAAAATTACGAATGCCTTCAATGAACTCGGAAGTGCGTCGGTCACCGTACATCCAATGTCGTCGGTTCATCTGCATCATATTAAGTTAACCAAAACCATTATAGAACATCATAAATAGTGAAATGACCACTGTACATCGAAACATGCATTGTATCAATGACAAATGAAAGGATAGAGTTGCTAACCACGATCGAGGAGGAAAGAACAAGGACAAGGCCTAAGTGTCGCTCGGGCACCTCATATCATTTTTATTATGTGTAAACTTAAGTAGCATCATGCTCTCAGGCATTTCATCAAACACCTCTTGTGCATAGGAAAAAACAAACTAGCACACACCTCTCACACCTTCCAGAGTAAAAAAGCAGAGTTGAGGGCTGGAGGGCAGGTCTATATATAGGCAGGACCTTTAGCACCGGTCTGTGCCACAAACCGGTGCAAAAGGGGGACCTTTAGCACTGATTTGAGCCATGAACCGGTGCTAAAGGTTTCGCGCCTGCCACCCGTCTGACGTAACGCCTTTAGCACCGGTTCGTGGCTCGAACCGGTGCTAAAGGTTCCTTACGAACCGGTGCTAAAGCTTCGCAGGTTCCCTGCGGCCTCCTGGCTGCTTGAACCAGTGCTAAAGCACCTCTTTAGTCCGGGTTCATAATACAACCGGTGCTAAAGCACAAATAGCTCCAAACGAAAGCCCTATTTTCTACTAGTGTAGGTCTCACCTCAATCCGCCAACCGTCAATGGCAGCCCGAATGTCGATCCAACCTAAAACGCTGCAACCCCTATCCATTGCCACACGTGTCCAACACCGTCATCCAAAGTCCGTCGAGTGCTTCCATGCATCCAAGATGCTTCAGCACGGGGTCCTCCGCCGTCCACTACCCATACCACTCATAGAAACCATGCTCGCATGAGACGCATGTATTCGCATATGGTCAACATCGTCGCCTTAAATCCTCCAATACATTGTTCATCTCGTGTGTCGACTTTACACATAGTCCACTATTGAGCTCCACCCATCGATTCCTATGCGGTATGTTTAATTGACTAATTTTGGATCTCTCAAGTAGTATATGCATGTGAGAATTGGAATTGATTAGACACGAAGTTGCATATGTAGGTTGCTATCTCCGTTTCACCGTTTGATTCACATGATTCTTATAGCTGTTGAATGGATTAAACTATGAGTGGCCTAAAAATGTACTCCCTCCGATCGGAAATAACTGTCGGCAATTTTGTACTAACTTAGTACAAAGTCACCGACAGTTATTTCCGATCGGAGGGAGTACTATTTTGTGCATCGTTACTGAATTTTAAAAGTTCAACGGTGTAGCCTACTCTATATTGTGTTCTGCAATACATAGCAAGTCATTATTGCATTTCCAATAAGACAAGAGAATTTGTTTTTGGATGAGTACCTCATCCGTCCATTTCCCCGAAACGCCTCTGCTCTACGTCAACGCACCCACATTTGTAGCTAACCGTAGCGCCATCGAGGACGTTGTCGACGATGTTGGGACAACTTGTATGCGATCTGGGCACACTCTGAGATCATATGATCTGGTATTCCTGGCCACTCGATGTAGAACTTGTGGTACAGATCGAATATCTAACCTGTGGATTATGTTTGTAACGAACACCCTGTTCTAATGTATTATAGCTATATGTCCTTCCATTCCCACCCCGTTCTAATCTCAGATCTCTGAACCACATCTTAAAAAAGTCTGAATAGCTTCTGCAGCAGCAAGATCATGAGTTTAAAAAAATTGCGAAAAATGCAACATGCTTATATCTGATGAATCTCTTAGTTGTTTGAGCAGCACAATAAATGTATTTTTTTAAAAAAATTGGCACAAATTCTAGAGAACTAACAGGAAAACATCAACTTGAGGAAAGAGTAGTTCCTGTTGGGAAGCGATACTTCAATATACATTCAATTTCAGTTTGAAATATCATTACATACAGTTCATACAAAAATAAAAAAGGATTAGGCAATCTGCAAGCATGATAAGTAACAACGATTAGGTAATCTTCTTCGCATCCATCTGCAAGCATGACTACAGAGGGCATGTGCGGCCACAGCCCCAGGAATAATTTACCAGAACTGAACATTGGTTCTTGTTAGCAGGGTACTTCTCCAGTAGATTTGAGTTCAGGAGATCGGTGTAGATCATGTGCAGGTGTAGATCTAGATCTTCCTACGCTGGGAAGTTGATCTTTGGGTCGCCACCATTGACATCGGCCGCCATCATCCGCAAGAGCAAAACAAAATCAATAAGATGGCAGGGAATAGATCAGGTGAGGTATATATTTCGACAAGATGCCAGGTTTCGACCGGCGGAGCCCCGGTCTCCATCGTCGTTGATGGCTTCTCCAGGAGGGTGGGATGTGAGGGTACAAAAATATAATACACAGTACGACAAGGTGTTATGTGCAAAAATATTCTAGCAAGTCTAGCAAAACCGATCTGTACCACAGGCTTCCCATCCAATGGCCCATAGTACCTGATCCTATGATCTCACCGTGTGCCCCGATCCCATACAAGTTGTCGACGATGTGATGTTGTTATGTGGCCGTAAGCCCTGATCTAGGAGACTTACATCAGCGATGGAGGGCACCCACACATACTTTGCTTACCCTGCTCTGGCTTGGTCGCCATGGAGGCCGTGCAGGCATCGCCGCCTGAATCATCTACACTAACACCAATAATTTTCATAATAAAAAAGAAGTGGTTCCTCAACATGTCGGTGGCTGTCCTCCAGCGGGTGTACCGGTGCAGAAATCATACTAAGGATATGACAACTAGACCACACAGTTTTATAGTCATGCGTCGCTTACTCTCATTATAGAACAGAAGCGGTGAAATCCTTTATGTCCTAAGAAATAATTAATAAAATTCAATCCACAGCAACGCCCGACCATATGTCCCTTAGGCTATAGCAAAGCATGAGCAAATTTTCTAATTTAAAATAAAAGATGTATATGCACCCGAGAGCCAAAACGCCGTGTTCGATTGAATAGAGATTGTTATCTATTCGATTCCCTAGACAATCTTTAGCTGATCGTACCACGACTCTGAGGAGCAAAGTTTTCAGATTGAAGTCGAAGCTAGCGCTGCTAGCGTGTACGTTACTGTACCAGGTTCGGTAGTGATTCCTTTCCAAAATAGTTGTACGTCGCCCTTTTTTTTTCAAAATAGCTGTATCAGTCGCTCTCTATCAGTTGCAAACTTTATTTTTGACCGTGATCAGTTGCAAACTTGCAATATAATTCCCAGAAGTTCAGGACATCGCTCCTTGTCATGCTATTAGGCATATTGGCACTGTACTAGCTAGAACTAAATTCCAACCAGATGCAGCTAGATGGTTAGTTCCTCAAAGTGATGGTCCCGTACAATCTGGTAGATTGATGTCACCATTGCATGTAGGCCCTGTAGGGTCATAATGCAACGATCCTCATACATTTATGCTATCACCTGCCCACACGCCCTTGACGTACGCCCAACACATCCACATTTGGGAACCGCCTCATCCCGTTCCCCTCCTTTCCCCTCCCGCTACAGTACCTGAGCACCGCCGCCGCTTTTCCGGGCCAAGCCGAGGCTCTCCTCGACGGTGATGCCGCCAGGGAGCAGCTGAGACGAGGCGTCGGCGTCCTCGTAGATAGGTTTTCTTCAGTTTGTAGTTGGAGTAGGGTGGCAGGACTCTCTGGTCTCCCCTGCCACATCCGGCGGTGGTGTGAGGATGGTGGTCGGCTCCGGCGGACGGAGTGGCCGGCGTCCTCTCCCAAGTCTGGCATCTCCACAATAAAGACCGGATCTACTGCTTCCTTCCTCGTTTGGTGGGTTGCTGCGGTGCTTCTCTTCCCGGCCGGCCATGGAGGTGAGGGGGAAGGGAGGTGCTACGTGCCGCTTGTCGTTGTGCTTCTGCTCCCGACCTGCCGTGGTGGCGAGGGGGAGTGGAGCGGCGGCGCGATATCCTCAGCTTCGAGTAAGCGGTGGTTCCACCGGTACTGCAGCGACGTGCAGCAGCCGTACCTTCCTCTGACCGGCCATGGTGGCGCGGAAAGAGGAGGGAGGCTCTTGATGACCTGCGGTGGTGGAGGAAGAAGAGGAGAAGATGAAGAAGAGCTCATCCACGCGGACGGCTTCAGCGCCATCGCGATCTACTGCCGACATGGCGGCGGAATCTCAACCTCCAGAGAGGAGGCCTTGTCTCGGTCCGGTCATGGGAGCTCGAGGCCTACTCTCCGCGAAGTGATGCGTTCCCCGTGGCGAATAGGTGGACCAAGGCTGAGACTCATCGCCGGAAGGGGGCTCCAGAGCTGCAGGCCCTTGCTCCTCGGCGGTCACACCTCGAGGACGCCGGCGGGAGGTGGCGGTGGTGCTCTAGGACTCGATTGCTTAGTATCTTTTAGTTCTAGGGTGCTTTTTGTCAAAAGGTTGGCCTTATCTTCAGATAGGAGACTTCCTAGGACTAGATTGCAAAAAGGTTGTATCTCTATCTTGTACCTTCCTCACTTTTAATATATGACTTCCCCTGTGTGTTTTTCAAAAAAATACATCCACATTTGTAAGTTTAAATCACACCCAAAAGGTCAAATATTAGCCCTTCTATAGCCAATATGTACATGCAGAAATTCAGATAATTCTATGTACAAGGTTTCGTCAACAGATCTGACATAGGGGTATGTGTATGGCGGTTTGTGGAAGGGGGTGAACACGGTGGAGCGATCCGGGATGGTGGTAGCATGAGTTTATCCAGCTTCAGATCCCGCAACGGTGGCGAGACCATACGTGCTGCTATAATTCACTATATGGCAACAAGTGCTCGGTTATAATGATGAGATTGGCTGTTTTGCTATGTGATTTCCCGTATGTCTAAGTTGTGCCTCAAGGGCTCCTTCACGCCGGCTTATAAAGGCATCTGGCGTGGGCATCACGGTGGTACCGGGGCGGATACAATATGGAGTCCTAGACTAAGTTCTACACAACGACGTACACTACATGGCAAATCCGCCATGTGCCTAAGGAATCCGCCATAAGCTCCCACGTCTTTTAGAACCGCCATGGGATGTCCAGCAACTGGGCCGCCCGATAGGCTACCCGCCATACCACACTTTATGGGTCACCCTGGCTTGCAGGTTTAGGACTACGTCGCAGGTATACCTATTTGGTATATCCCCATTAGCGCTTGTCTTTGTTGAGCTGGACGACTACATGACCTTATGGTCGGCTTCGATGGTCTTCATCATCATCATTCGTGCTGGAACATAATCTCGCTTTCGGTCTTCAAAGGTATGAACACCACCGCTACTCTGTTGCCTTACAACTACGTAGATAGATCATGGAGAAATGGTTTGTAGGAAAAAAGTTTTCTGCTTCGAACCCCAACAGAATAGGTATCAATAAACTACAAAGTTCATGCATATTTTTTTTTTGAAAACTGGGCACTATAGGGCAAAAGCCCCATAGCAATTTATTGAAATTTAAAAGTCACTATACAAAAGTGTAAAGACAAGAAAAATAGAAAAACTATACAGCAGGAGCCCTTAAGGTAAGGACTCAATCCAGGAAAGTAACTGAGACTTGTACTTCTGCTTGATCCTATATTGAAGGAGAGACATGTCATGAATAAACTTGAACTTCCACATCGCAAAAGTGGGCCTTGCTTGGTTAAAAACCTTATCATTCCGAACTAGCCAAATATTTCTACATGCAATGATTATCACTTCCATGAAGAAAGGTTTCCGATTATTTTTTCTTGCAGTCGATATCACCATTTGAAGATCATCATTTGGAATCCAATCAATCTGCAAATAATTCCAGATCCTTGAACTGAAGTTGCACTGAAAGAAAAGGTGCATCCTATCCTCATAAGCTCTTAAGGGACAGAGCTCGCAATGAGTGTCATCAGTAGTGTTCCAATGTCTTCATTGGAGCATGTCTCTGGTGTTTAGACGGTCTACTAATAACAGCCAAGCAAACATTCTATGACTCATAATGCAATAGGATTTCCAAAGCCATTGGTAAATAGGTGTAGTCTGAATGTGTGAATGGATATGAGTGTAGAATTTGGACGAAGTGTACCTCTCACCCCAGACATCTGTGCACACATCAGCTTTCTCAGTCAAAGGATTTTAAAGGCTGGGAACTTCCATTTACCATCCAGCTATCTTCCCAGAAAAGAAAAGTATTTCCACTTCCATGTTGAATAGTAGCTACACCTCAAAAATTATCAACAAGTTTCAGCACATCTCGCCACCAGAAGGAGCCACACAGATTCTCAGCATGAGGCACCTTTCAATCATAATGAGCATGCTAGATTAGATTTACCCATGGAAGGTCCACCTTGTTATAAAATTTATCCAAGAATTTTATCAAAAAAGCAGCATTTTGCTTCTGAAAATTCACAATACCCAGACCACCCTTCTATTTTGGTTTGCAAACCATTTCCCAGGCGGCAAGAGAAGGTTCATTCTCATTTTTGAAATCACGCCAAAGACATTGCCTTAATATTATATCAAGTTGCTTGGTAAAAACTGGAGAAAGCTGAAGCAAACAAAGTAAATGTTGAGGCATTGACGCCAATGCTAAATTAATCAGCTGCAAACGAGCTCCCTATGCCAGAAAACTTGAGCTAGAAGCTAATTTTCTTTGTAACCAACATACGAGGGGCATGAGATCAGTCATCGTTGGCCTAGTTGTGCCAAGAGGTAGACCTAGGTAGGTGAAAGGCATAGAGCCAACTTGGCAACCCAATTGCTCAACTAATTGATCAACCAAATTTGACTGAACATTGATTTGAATCATCTAAGATTTATTATAATTTATTCGAAGACTAGTGGATTTAGAATACTTCTCCAAGGTAATCTTAAGGGCTCTAACCTGATCCAGATCAACAGGCATGATTAACAAAGTATCATCCGCATACTGGATAATTGGGAAATCCAAGTCATTTGTCTCAATCGGTCTAGACAGAGTTCCCTGCATCACCATGTCATTAACAGCTGACTGCAATAAGTCAAATCCAAAGATATATAAAAGGGGGGATAAAGGATCACCTTGACGAACTCCACGCTTACACACAAACTATTTGCCAGGATTCCCATTGAGAAGTATAGCTGATGTCCTAGAAGACAAAATCAAAGCAGTCCACTTCAACCATTTAGAGTTGAACCCTTTGTGTTTCATAATCTGAATGATAGCCTCATTCTCTATCGTGTCAAAAGCCTTTGCAAAGTCCAATTTGAGAATTATGATTGGCTTTTTGGAGGCATGACATAAGTGCAAATACTCAAAGGACCAGGCTAAGCAATCTTGGATCGTCCTGTTGCGCAAGAACCCATATTGATTCTTATGGATGCAATTGAGAATTTTTTCTTGCAACCGATTAGCTGGCAATTTAGTTAGGAATTTGAGACAAACATTGGTCAGTGAGATCAGCCGGAAATCATTAACATCCATTGGAATAGCAGTTTTTGGTACCAATGTTATATATGATCCATTAATATTTTCCAAATTCAGATTTCCTTCCCAGAAATCCTTAGCTAGTCGATAGAAATCTTGCTGAATAATGGGCCAACAATTTTTTAGAAAAAGACCGTTGAAACCACCCGGTCCTGGCGCACGATCACATGGCATTGCCTTGATGACTGCATCCATTTCAGATTTTCAAATGGCAATGTAAGCTCCTCAAGGCCCTCTGTTCGTACCAACAACCTACTGAGGTCGAATTGCATATTGATGCCCTCAGAATGACCCATTCTATCCTTGAAATTTTGCCAAAACATCCCAGCCATCACTTGGTGATCTGTAACCACTAAGCCATTCCGATCTCTGAGTAAAGCAATTGTATTGCGGCAATATCTTTCAGAAGCCTTGGCGTGGAAATTTTTTGTATTATCCTCACCCTGCTTGATCCATCAAATAGTGCAACGCTTTCTCCAGTAATTACATTCGGCCAACATCAACTCATCCAAATGCATTTTAATAATTCTCCAAAAATTAAACTCTGCACGAAATAAAGGTCTTTGCTCTTCCAAGGTATGAAGTATGAGAATTACTCTGTTTCATTTTTTAATAATCATTTTGATCTTAGCCAGACTTGTGTGCCAACGCTTCTGCTCATATCTTAAAGATTTCAACTTATCTGCAACAATCGCAGAGCTATAGCTCTTATTAGATCCTTTCTCCCAAGAGCTCTTCACACAATCGACAAAACCTGGCATATTTACCCAGTAATTTTCAAACTGAAAGATCTTTGCCTTTGGAACGTCTGTACCAATTGTCACTATGCAAGGTATATGATCAGACCCAGTCTTAGCCAATGGGAGAACCATAGAATTTGGATATTCCACAATCCAATTTGTACTTGTGAAGAACCAATCTAGTTGTTCTAAAAGAGGCACCGCTTGCATATTAGACCATGTATAAGCATGTCCTTTTAAGTGGCAATTCCAATAAACCTAAATGACAAATAATGTCATTAAAAAGTAACATGTCATTCACATCCCCACCAGGTTTGTTTCTGTTATCTTGTGATCTTATGAAATTAAAATCACCTAAGAGGAGCCAATTATCTTGTTATCTTGTGATCTTATGAATTTTTCATGCATCACTCGTCATCTTCCACAACCTTGTCCATGTTGGCGAGCTCGGACGTGAACCCCTTCATGTTGGTGAAGTAAACCATCAGAGATGTTGCACCCGAGCACTGTGCGGTGCACATGGAGGTGATCACCCTCCAAATCTTGGCAGATGTATCGAGAGGTCGATGACGTGTGTGAGAATTTCTGACAAGAGAGAATTCATGAGAAAGCTCACCACCGTTCACTACCGGAATCCTGTTTTATGCTGTTTGCCTACGACACACAGCAAATGCTCAAAGACGCATTGCGAAGTCTTTGTCGCGCGGTTGCGCATGGCTAACACCACACGGCAACAAAGGCCACGACAAAGAACCCTTGACATGCGCAATGTCGCAGACGCACTGTGTAGCCTTTGTCATGTGCTGCCACCCGCCACACGGCAGAGTAAAGCGGCTCACGTCGCCCGGACGCCGATGAAAACAAGTGGTGGGCTCGGGTTGCAGTCTGCTATGCGCCTAGCCTTTGCTTCTTTACTCTGCTAGATGCCCCACAGAGTAGTGTGTTGTGTGCCCGACCTTTGCTGTGAGCTTTACAGCCTGCCCCACTCGGCAGTTTGCCATGGTGAAATCCTTTGACGTGTGCCCAACGGCTTGCCCCACTGGGCAGTGTGTCGTGTGCACTTCCTTTGCCGTGCACTTTATGGTCTGCCCCACTGGGCAGTGTGCCATGAGAACACCTTTGCCGTGTGCCCGTCGGCCTGCCCCATGGCAAAGAGGCCTGCCAGGTTAGCAGGCAGCCTCCCAGGAGCATAGGCTGGCGACGCGTGGCGCCTTTGCCATGTGCAAGCACATGGTAGAGGACATTTGGTTCCTTTTTCATGTGCTTGCGCACGTCAAAGCCCCAGGTTTTTTCCTTTTTTGTTTGATTTTGCAGGAATCTATGCAATTCAAATATAGACAACAATTGCAACAATAGTAGCACTGCATCATATAACAATAAAAGCTCCATAATACCACATATTGGCACAAATAAGTTCAAATATCACAAATAGGTGCATAATACAAGTTCCGCGATAACAAATAGTGCGTACCAAGTTTAGACATCACGAATACTTGCATAATACAAGATCCATGTGAACCCAACACCAGAAGATCTATGAGTTCATCCTCCATGCATATCCTACAAGCTCGAAAGCAAAAGCATGAGATTCACAAGTCATATGACATAGTATACAACATAGCATGTAATATGTAAGAATGGACATGACAACTAGAAGTCACTAAATGGACATGGCAAGTAAGGGAAGATAGCACTAGGTGTAGAAATTTGACAACTAAGGGAAGATGGAACTAAGTATAGAAATTTGACAACTACAAGTCACTATAATGGGAGTAGATACCTAGAAAAGCGAGTGGCACTAAGTGTAGGAGACCTAACCGGGAGTCAAAGCCGGCGGGTGATGTTTAGGTTGTGGAAGCTAGGCAGTCATCCCCTAGGAGGTGTCATCATGTTGTCATTTTTATGCTGAGACGATGACCCACCGACCTCCGCAATATTGGATCCACCCGAGGCATGTAGCTACAAGATGGAAAATAGTGAGCCTAAGTCAATATGCACTAGACATGTGGTATTTCGCGATTGGTACCAAATACACGAGAGAACTTACCCATGTGCTGAAGTCAAAAGGTGGTGGAGCAAACGTAGGAAGAGTGGTGCCATTCGGTAGAGAGGCCTGCAAATCAAGCTTGCACGTGTAAGGTGAATGGAATTACGATTCATCTTAGGTTGTATGAGCAAGAACTCAACGATAAGTGGGCATCATGGGCACTGAGCTTTTGGTTCATCCACATCACTATCTGCTGCTGCATCTGCATCTACTGCTGATGCTGAGCAAGGAGGGCCTTGGCATGTTCCCTCCATGTCCTCTCAGCCTCCAATTGAACCTATGTTGTGTCATCCAAAGGTCATGGATGTTGCAATGGAAAACATGGAATGAAGTGTAGATGACCAAGGATGGAGAACATAACCGGATCACGTCAATGGCTATAGACAACGGCGTCGGGCGGAGCTCTACGGTAGGCAAGGAGCTCGTGTTGCCATGTTGATATGTCTCAAAGACGGGATGGTCTTTGAATCGATAGCCCCATCAGAGACAAACAAGCGGCCATGCTTCTTTCCCTCTCTTGCACGCATGGAAACCTTGGGTTCAAATGGCTCGGTCTCAGGGTTTGCCTCGGTGTTGTGAGTCTCCACATACTTTGCACGGTACTTTTTGTCCTTGGCTTCGGTGATCTTGCTCACCCACTTCACCTTCCCATATTTTTTGTCCATCTTCTTGCGCTTGTTTCCCCATATCTTGAACAGGGATGCAGTCGAGCCTATCTCTTTGTCCTACAAAAGATAACACAAAGATACATGAATGCATTTGCGGAATAAGGAACAATGTGACGATCAAGGTTAAGGCAATGCATTTTCACACCCTTTACTACTGGACGATGGCGAGGGGTACGCTGCCTCGCGTGTGTGCTCCACCTCCCATCTTGGCTCTCCTCAGCTTTTGTTCTTCGTGCTTCCTCTTGTATGCGGCGCTTGTGTAGTGACGGACCATCGCGTGCCATACTTGCGGTCTGGCATGACCTACGTATGGAGGAGGGTACTGCATATGCACAAAATACGCATATTAGTGAAAAACGTCTAGCCGTCACCAAGTCCATAATACGGAAATGGAAGTACCTGCAAGTACTGCCACGGCTGGAAGTCCGTGATCTCTCGGGCTTGCTCCTTCTTCATCAGGAGCTTGCATTTCTTGGTGTACCAATTACGGATAGACAAAATATGCCCCTCATAGTGCATATCAGTCACTTTCTTCCACGCTATGTTGCCGGCCACTTGAATGCAATCTTCCTTCTCATAATCAGGGTCCCTATGAAAGTAGGTCTACAAGGATGCAAAAAAGTGACAAAAAGGCATTAGTGGAAGAAAGTGACAAAATCTAGGCTCTTGAAAAGAATTACCGAATGATGAGAAGTAAACTTAACTTACCTAGAATTCACGGGTCACCCTAAATCCGCAGTTCTTGAGCCTCCTCCCATATACGCCCTCCAGATTAGGTGCGTGAGCGTAGTGGCTCCAAGTTCAAGCTATCTCAGTGCGACCATTATGCATGGCCACAAACCCAGGCTAGTGCTTCCTAATAATGCACCCAAGGATGCTCGAGTAGGTGCGTGCTACCTACTCAAGCGAACGGTTGAGGGCGCCAGAAAAGAGTTGTGGCGTTTAGTTGACGTGGGAGCAGATGTCCTTGTGCGTGGTGATTGACCAGCCTGTTGGGAACCCCAAGAGGAAGGTATGATGAGTGCAGCAGCAAGTTTTCCCTCAGTTAAGAAACCAAGGTTTATCGATCAGGAGAGGAGAGACAATGATGACTGAAGGTGTTGTGGAGCCTGCACACACACAAACAAATACTTTGTTCCCAACTTGCGATAAGGTTGTCAATCTCACCGGTTTGCTTGAAACAAAGGTTATGAGTGTATCGAGTGGAAAACAATATAGTATGCGAGTAAAGTAAACAGTGCGAGTAAAGTAAACAGGTGATTGCAATATGATGTAAATAGGACCGGGGTCCACAGTTCACTAGTGGTGTCTCTCCATAGATAAATAGAACACATGCTGGGTAAACAAATTACAGTTGGGCAATTGATAGAATAGAGCTAACGTGATATGTCAAGAAGATCACTATGAGATTTACTCTGGGCATTACAACAAAATACATAGACCGTCATCCAACTGCATCTATGACTAATAATCCACCCCCGGGGATATCATCCGAACACCCTAGAAGTATTAAGTTGCGAACAACAGATAATTGCATTAAGCAAAGTGTGTAATGTAAACAAAGCATATGCCCTTGAGCATATGAATGTTGTTTTCTCCCTAGTAGCAACAGCACATCTACCACCTTAGAGGTTTCTGTCACTCCCCCAGGTGAAATAGAGACATGAACCCACTATCGAGCATAAATACCCCCTCTTGGAGTCACTAGCAACTACTCGGCCAAGATAGCTACTAACAACAGAGAGCATTCAAGATCATAAACAACATAGAGATAACAAAAGATATAATTCAGTATAGCAACTTAATCATAAACACCACTATTCATCAGATCCCAACAAACCAACATCATAGAATTACATAACGGTGATCTCAATCATGTATGGCAGCTCATGAGATCTAAACATGAAGCACATGGTGGAGAAGACAACCATCTAGCTACTGCTATGGACCCATAGTCCAAGGTAGACTACTCACTCATCGCTCCGGAGGCAATCATGGCGATGAAGGAGACCTCCGGTGGCGATTCCCCTCTCCGGCAGGGTGCCGGGAAGAGCTTCTGGACCCTCCCGATCTTCGGGTCGACGGCGGCGGCGGATCGCGATGTATTCTGGAAAACTGATCGGGCCCTTAGGTTTTTCTCGTCAGGGGGTATATATAGGCGAAGGGGCGATGTCAGAGGAGGGACCAGGGTCCCTCACACATGGGTGGCGCGGCCAGGGGCCTGGCCGCGCCAGCCCTATGTGTGGGGCCCTGGTGGCCCCTCTCCGTCAGGTCTTCGGATGTCTTGAAGCTTTCCCTTGATTTAAGACTTCAGGATTTGGTTTTGTCCAATTCCAAGAATATTTCCTGTGTATCACTCTGAAACACAAAAACAGCAGAAAATAGGGAACTGGCACTGTGGCACTTCGTTAATAGCTTAGTTCCAGAAAATGCATAAAAATTCCACTAAGTGTAACGAAACAATAGGCAAATGGTGTAAAAACAAGCATGGAGCATCAAAAATTATAGATACGTTTGAGACGTATCAAGCATCCCCAAGCTTAACTCCTGCTCGTCCTCGAGTAGGTAAGTGATAACAAAAGAATAATTTTTGAGGTGACATGCACCTACACAATCTTGATCATATATGTAAGCATTGGTGAGCTGGGATCAATAGAACTTAAAACATGGGCATGAAGATATAATCATGACAATAAGAACTTAGCAACCATGTTGTAAACATGCAAATGAACACAAACAAAAGATCATGGTAATGAAACAATGAAAGTCAAACGTGTGTTCAAATCATAAGGAAAAACATACAAGTGGTTTTCAGCTTGTCCTTCAAAGAGAGCAAAACATAAATGCATAGGACACCTCAAAGTTTAAGAGGGCGACTAGATACAAATAATTTAAGAACAAGTGAAACCAATCATCATGAATCAATAAATGAACCTTGGGACAATGCATATCACACTAAGAATGACAACTATGCTCTCTTAATAGTGCATAAAGAAAGAAGGTAGTGACTCAACATAAAAGTAAAAGAAAGGCCCTTCGCAGAGGGAAGCAGTGATTGCAAGTTTTATAACCTTCAAAAATTATGGTACTTACCGGCTTTGAGCTCTCATTGCCCCCATCATAAGCATCTTGAATGGTTAAAGTTAATGCGAGAACAATTATGATGCATATGCTTGACAAATCATAAGTTGAAAACCTCGTGTCCCGTGAATATGAGTACCCAAATCTCATGCTACTTTACTTAGAGTCCCAAGCAATGCTCTTGTCATTGTAAGTATATGCATATCATTGAGAACCGTCAATGGGGTACCTCCGTGCCCGATGACATGGAACAAGCCCACACCAAAATGACAGGACAAGCAGACAATGAACACCTCGACATCTCTTTTAGTTGCTATATTGTTTAGCTTTTTATTGTGAGATGCATCGTCGAATGTTCACCATGGGTATGCTACAAAATTCTACCTTGAATTATGCATGGCTTAGATTGGCGGCCCGGTGTTTCCCTAACACATATACAAACTCCATGATCCCCACAAGATTCCCAATTCATTTCACACCGCGGGCATCCATAAACAAAAGATCACAATATCAACTCAAATAGGAAGTGCAATGTTGAAAGCTTGCCCCATGACAGCATGGATGGGCTAGTCTCCAACTTACAACTTGCAAGCATAACAACTCAGCATAAAAGACCACAATGTCAAATTTTTAAGAACAGGAAAAAGTAAAGTGTGCCTTCCGGTTCGTGAGAGCTTTACTGACCGAATTTCGCATAACACTGGTAAGAGTTTAATTTGAAGAGAAAATAAAAGCAAGTCAAATTTACTTGGAATAGCAAATTGCTAGTAGGTATGTATGGTGGACACTTTGGAAAACTTGGTTTTTAGGAGTTGGATGCACGAGTAGAGCTCATACTCAGTACAAGGTGAGGGCTAGCAAAAGACTGGGAGCGACCAACTAAGAGAGCAATAATGGCCATAATCATGCAAAGCGACAAAGTGACATTAAAAGAAGCATAAGATGGCATCAAAAGTCAAAAACTAAATGATCATGAAGGCTATTGGCGACTTTGTAAGAGTCTAACATGTGTGAGCATGCGCCAAGTCAACCCAAATAAAGCATCAAGGAGAAAACCAAAATAATGCTTCCATACAATAAAAACAACGCATGATTTTTTCAAAGGCTCATTAAGCAATCTCAGTTATTTGAGACAAGTCATGCTACAGCAAAACCACTAAGCATACTATCAAAAAGACATCAAGCATGACATGAAAAAGCCTAAGCCGCAGTCTACACAAGCTCCTTCTTGTACCACTATTTTGCACAAAGCTTTTTCTCTTTTCCAACACCATTTGAAATTTTTAAAGACACCTCTTTTGATGAAAACCAATGAAGATCAGAGGCAAAAATACACCTTGATGAAAATATATGACAAGATCTGAATGCAAATCAAGGTGAAAACAAAAACCAAAAGCAGTAGCAGAAAAAGATGAACGCTCGATTTTTTATAAGAGTGAAAACTAGAGCGTTCTTTGCAAATGAAAACGAGTACATCTCCTCCAAAGGAAATTTGTTGGGGTCCAACCATTTATTGCAGCAAACAAACTAAACAAACCAACTAAGAAAACTAAAACAACTGACGCTCCAAGAAAAACACATAGTGCATGAAGCAATAAAAATATAGTGTTTTGAAAGGTGACCTGATTTTTGCCGATGAAGAAGGGGTGCCTTGGGGGCATCCCCAAGCTTTGACGCTTGTACTTCTTGAATATTTCTTGGGGTGCTGGGCATCCCCAAGCTTGAGCTTTTGTCCATTCTTCAACTCATCTCATCATTCTCCAATCCCTACACTTGAAAACTTCCTTCATACAAAACTAAACACAATTCTATTAGCAACATTAGTGCAAGCATAACATATAATCAATCCTCTATTTGCTTCAGGTTTCAACTCAAAACCACCACATATATAGCATATACTACTGTAGCAGCCTCCCCACAAGTTCCATGATCAAAAGAACTCAAAAGAAAGCGATAAAGTGGCAAACACAAATATTGGCAGAAATCTGTCAAAACTGAACAGCTGACAAAGGTAGAATTTTTGAGGGATTTTCTGTTGCTCAAATAAAAAAGTGTTCAACTAACGAAAGTTTGGATATAACCTGGGGCATATGCACAAGAAATAGCAGGTCCAAAAGATAAATAGAGAATTTTCACGAATTTTTACAGTGCAGCACCGAAAACAGTTTCAGGACAGCAACATCCCCAAATCGTTACCTCACTCAAATTAGAGGCTTCTCTTGGCACAAAAACGAAATAAACAAGATAAGGAGCGGTCATTACAGTAGTAATGACTTCCAAGACTTAAATAAAATAAAAAGTACTGAAAAGAAACATTGGGTTATCTCCCAAGAGTGCTTTTCTTTAACGCCTTTGAGCTAGGCGCAGAAAATTGCGAATCAAGTAATATCAGATGAAACATTAAGATCAACAGAAGAGGTCTTGTCAATAAGGCATTGTATTTCATCCACATAAGTTTTTGAAGACCCTTTGTGATCATGCTTTGGTACACTATTCTCATCAAAAAAAAATTTAGGACAAATCCAGGCAAAATTATTTTCGAAAGCATCATTCAATCCCAAAAGCTTGCAAGGTATAGATATTTCGGTTCCCTCATCATGAGTATCAATAACCTTTATAGGTGAACTGAGTTTATTAAAACGTTTAAGAACTTTCCTAGCTTCAACAACGACCTCCTTAAATTCTAGGCGCAAAGTTTCCAGGATAAAAGCTTTCTTTTCGGGATCCTCAATTTCATGAAGCTTAAGGAACATGTATTGCATAAAAGGATTAAGACTAGCAAACCTAGTTTCCAACATGTCAGTTAATATAACAGAAGCAACTTCAATACTAGGAGCAAGCTCAACCCAAGACTTTTCCTCATCTTCCTCATGCATACTAATGTGATTAAAGAACTCCTCAATGTTACTTTTGCCAATAATCGAACCACTACCTACTGAGAGGTCCTCCAGAACGTACTTAGGGATAGACATGATAAACTAAAGTAAAGAAATAACAACTACCAAGGATTCTATTTTTTTTGGGTTTTTGATATAAAAAGCAATGCAGGTAAAATAAATAAAGTAAAGCAAAACAAATAACAAAGTAAAGAATGTGTGTGCGAAAAACTCCCCTCGCAGAAGTCTTCTCTTCCTCCCCAGCAACGGCGCCAGAAAAGAGGCTGCTACCTACTCAAGCGAACAGTTGAGGGCGCCAGAAAAGAGCTGTGGCGTCTAGTTGACGTGGGAGCAGATGTCCTTGTGCGTGGTGATTGACCAGCCCGTTGGGAACCCCAAGAGGAAGGTATGATGAGTGCAGCAGCAAGTTTTTCCTCAGTTAAGAAACCAAGGTTTATTGATCAGGAGAGGAGAGACAATGACGACTGAAGGTGTTGTGGAGCCTGCACACACACAAACAAATACTTTGTTCCCAACTTGCGATGAGGTTGTCAATCTCACCGGTTTGCTTGAAACAAAGGTTATGAGTGTATCGAGTGGAAAACAATATAGTATGCGAGTAAAGTAAACAGTGCGAGTAAAGTAAATAGGTGATTGCAATATGATGTAAATAGGACCGGGGTCCACAGTTCACTAGTGGTGTCTCTCCATAGATAAATAGAACACATGCGGGGTAAACAAATTACAGTTGGGCAATTGATAGAATAGAGCTAACGTGATATGTCAAGAAGATCACTATGAGATTTACTCTGGGCATTACAACAAAATACATAGACCATCATCCAACTGCATCTATGACTAATAATCCACCCCCGGGGATATCATCCGAATACCCTAGAAGTATTAAGTTGCGAATAACAGATAATTGCATTAAGCAAAGTGTGTAATGTAAACAAAGCATATGCCCTTGAGCATATGAATGTTGTTTTCTCCCTAGTAGCAACAGCACATCTACCACCTTAGAGGTTTCTGTCACTCCCCCGGGTGAAATAGAGACATGAACCCACTATCGAGCATAAATACCCCCTCTTGGAGTCACTAGCAACTACTCGGCCAAGATAGCTACTAACAACGGAGAGCATGCAAGATCATAAACAACATAGAGATAACAAAAGATATAATTCAGTACAGCAACTTAATCATAAACACCAATATTCATCGGATCCCAACAAACCAACATCATAGAATTACATAACGGTGATCTCAATCATGTGTGGCAGCTCATGAGATCTAAACATGAAGCACATGGTGGAG
Organism: Dactylis glomerata; assembly: GCA_007115705.1. Classification (NCBI taxonomy): domain Eukaryota; kingdom Viridiplantae; phylum Streptophyta; class Magnoliopsida; order Poales; family Poaceae; genus Dactylis; species Dactylis glomerata. Next base: position 1,949,209 of record QXEO01000454.1, read on the forward strand.
AAGACAACCATCTAGCTACTGCTATGGACCCATAGTCCAAGGTAGACTACTCACTCATCGCTCTGGAGGCAATCATGGCGATGAAGGAGACCTCCGGTGGCAATTCCCCTCTCCGGCAGGGTGCCGGGAAGAGCTTCTGGACCCTCCCGATCTTCGGGTCGACGGCGGCGGCGGATCGCGATGTATTCTGCAAAACTGATCGGGCCCTTAGGTTTTTCTCGTCAGGGGGTATATATAGGCGAAGGGGCGATGTCAGAGGAGGGACCAGGGTCCCTCACACATGGGTGGCGTGGCCAGGGGCCTGGCCGCGCCAGCCCTATGTGTGGGGCCCTGGTGGCCCCTCTCTGTCCGGTCTTTGGATGTCTGGAAGCTTCCCCTTGATTTAAGACTTCAGGATTTGGTTTTGTCCAATTCCGAGAATATTTCCTGTGTATCACTCTGAAACACAAAAATAGCAGAAAACAGGGAACTGGCACTGTGGCACTTCGTTAATAGGTTAGTTCCGGAAAATACATAAAAATGCCACTAAGTGTAACGAAACAATAGGCAAATGGTGTAAAAACAAGCATGGAGCATCAAAAATTATAGATACGTTTGAGACGTATCAGTGCACACTTTGTAGCCTTCCTTGTACACGAAGGACCTGCACAATGAACAACCAAAAACAAAATGAGCAAATAGTGATGACAAGTTGTGAAAATATATGATTGTGAAAGTATGTACCTCTCCCCTGTCGGGACGAGCGTAACAACCCCACTGTTTACCTCCCACTCGGCAAGGGTAGGTAGCTCTGAGCCCCATGCTGGTAAGGAGCACGTGATCCAGGCTCAAGAGGAATCCCCTCATGAGTCTCAACGTACTCCTTGGGTGGCTCCCAAATGATGCGTTGTGGATCCAGAAATGATTTTTTCCAAAAATCTGGAGCTTGCCTTGTATACCGCTATAGCGCAAACCAACCCCGGTTCTAGCGGAATTGGTAGGAGCTTGTGCAAAATCCAAAATATACCTCTGAAGCTTTGCGTGATGAAACGAGAGCTGATATGCGTATCCCAGGTGGTCTACTATTTATGTGGGGTGTTGTGCCCACCTTCTGATTTCGCTTTTCGGTAGCTGCCTCACAAAAAAACTAGATTTTGGTATTCCAAAAATGGAAAAGGCACTTATCATGGGACGAAACAAAAATTAGCCTCCCTGGAGTTCCTCTCCATCCCAAGGGACACGTGTGTGTCCAATATGGCCTCGTTCCGACAAACTATGCCATGATCAGAGCCAAAACCTAGCTCATTTGACCTAAAAACAATGCAACCTCGAACGTGGTAGGTCATTATGAAGGGGATTTCTGAAAACTTCCGTACCCTAGGTTTCAATTTTTTCCCGCATCTAGGTCACATAAAATGATGCCACACGAATGTCTTGCATTTGTTTGATTTTTTGAATAAGTTATGCCCGATTGGGGACCCGCCTGAAATGACGGCGCTCATAAACTCCCGCACAAAATGACAAAGCAAGAAATCCCCCCAGAGCTATCATGTGACCATAATATATGTAGACAGGTTTGGTATGATATTTAGAGAGGGTAATATCTATATAAGAGGTGTGATCACCCTATTCACACACATGCGATAACACTTTGGAAAGTTCCGCACTTCTCGGAGAGTCGAGAAACTCGCACAACGGGTATATCAGTGGCTACAATATGGCACAAGGTCCCAAACATTTTTTACCATGTAGCTATGGTCCAAACAAACCTAAAACAATGATAAAGTATATTGGTGGAAATTTTTGTGGGAAAGCTAGGGGGATAGACCATCGGGGGGTCTGCAGACTAGTGTTTCGAGGGGAAAAGACCCCTGAGGAGCCGAAATCCCAAAAAAACTTTCATGTTGACCTAGGATATGGGTGAAAGTGTGGTTGAAATTCAAATATTGTAGTACATAGCTCCCCAGTTCAATAAATTTCTAAAATAATTCAATGATAGGTGGATAAATTGAAGAAGACATGATTTGCCGTGGGCCCTGCGTAATGCGCATGGCAAAGAAGTGACACACGACAAACGGCGGGTATGCCGTGTGCCCCGCCAACGGCGCACGAAAAAGATTTCAAATATGCCCGCTGCCCCCGACGTGCACTCGAATCAAATTTGTGCGGCAATATTTGAAAATTGCAAATTCAAAAGGTTTGTCGTGCGTGACTTCAGGGCGCACGGCAAAGGCTATCCGTTAGGCCGCACGGTCAGACGAACTATGGAGATGGGCCCAGCATGCCAGTTTGTCGTGTGTTGTGGTTTGCCATGTGTTGTTTCGGGTTTGTTGTCGTGAGCTCATCTTTGTTGTGCGCTTTTCACATAGTTTGTTGTGCGCTTATGATGTCTACACACGCTTCTGTTCTTGTAGACAGTGTTGGGCCTCCAAGTGCAGAGGTTTGTAGAGCAGCAGAAAGTTTCCCTTAAGTGGATCACCCAAGGTTTATCGAACTCAGGGAGGAAGAGGTCAAAGCTATCCCTCTCAAGCAACCCTGCAATTACGATACAGAAAGTCTCCTGTGTCCCCAACACACCCAATACACTTGTCAGATGTATAGGTGCACTAGTTCGGCAAAGAGATAGTGAAATACAAGTGGTATAGATGATTATGAGTAGTAAATATAATATGGAATAAGTATCGCTGCGAGCAAACAAGTAACAAAACAGCAAGTAAACGATGTGCAAAGCTTGGAAACAAGGCCTAGGGATCATACTTTCACTAGTGGACACACTCCCAACAATATAACATAATTGAACAAATAGATAACTTCTCTTCACTATGGTACTCTGAATTACTCTCCTATTGAATAACATTAATCATTGCGTAGGGCTAAGAAGCACTCCTCAAATTTCATCAAGTACTTGACAAAAACCACTCATAGAGATATCCAAATCAAATCACAACTCAAGATAAATATTATTGCAACTTAGACCAAGTACTAACACGGTGCACACACTGTCAACATTATACCATGAAAGGAGGAATAGATCACTTCAATACTATCATAGTGATAATTATTCTCATAATCCATAAGAGGTCACAATCGTAGCCTAGACCAAGTACCACCATGATGCACGCACTGTCACCGTTACACCATGGCAGGAGGAATAGATTACTTTAATAACACACTAGAGTACACATAATTAAGAAGAGTAACATCTACTTATTCAACATGATACAAAGCTCACGATCACATAAAGATCACATCATGGGAGAGAGAGGTCAACCACATAGCTACCGGTAGAGCCCTTAGCCCCGGGGATGAACTACTCCCTCCTCATCACAGGAGACAACAAGGTTGATGGAGATGGGAGTGAGGTCGATGGAGACGGCGGAGACAGCGATGGAGACCGATGGAGATGGCTCCGGGGGCACTTCCCTGTCCCGGCAGGGTACCGGAATAGAGACTTCTGTCCCCCAAAATTCGTCGATGGTGGCGGCGGAGCTACGGAACTGTTCTAGAAATTTTGTCAACTCCCTTAGGGTTTTCCGTCCCGAGGCTTCTTATAGGTGAAGGGGCATCATCAGGGGGCAGCCAGGGGCTCCTCACACCAGGGTGGCACGACCAGGGCCTGGGCCACGCCACCTATGTGTGAGGGCGGCCTCTGGCCCCCCTCCGGCTCTCTTTCGGTCTTCGGGAAGCTTCCGGGAAAAATAAGACTTCTGGCTTTGATTCGTCCAATTCCGAGAATATTTCCTATGTAGCTTTTCTGAAACACAAAAACAGCAGAAAACAGGGAACTGGCACTGTGGCATCTTGTCAATAGGTTAGTTCCGGAAATCGCATAAAAGTGTGATATGTCTCAAATGTATCTATAATTTTTGATGCTCCATGCTTGTTTTTACACCATTTGCCTATTGTTTCGTTACACTTAGTGGCTTTTTTATGCATTTTCCGGAACTAACCTATTAATGAAGTGCCACAGTGCCAGTTCCCTGTTTTTTGCTGTTTTTGTGTTTCAGAGTGATACACAGGAAATATTCTCGGATTTGGACGAAACCAAATCCTGAAGTCTTAAATCAAGGGGAAGCTTCCAGACATCTGAAGACCTGACGGAGAGGGGCCACCAGGGCCCCACACATAGGGCTGGCGTGGCCAGGCCCCTGGCCGCGCCACCCATGTGTGAGGGACCCTGGTCCCTCCTCTGACATCGCCCCTTCGCCTATATATACCCCCTGACGAGAAAAACCTAAGGCCCGATCAGTTTTCCAGAATACATCGCGATCCGCCGCCGCCGTCAACCCGAAGATCGGGAGGGTCCAGAAGCTCTTCCCGGCACCCTGCCGAAGAGGGGAATCGCCACCGGAGGTCTCCTTCATCGCCATGATTGCCTCCGGAGCGATGAGTGAGTAGTCTACCTTGGACTATGGGTCCATAGCAGTAGCTAGATGGTTGTCTTCTCCACTATGTGCTTCATGTTTAGATCTCATGAGCTGCCATACATGATTGAGATCACCATTATGTAATTCTATGATGTTGGTTTGTTGGGATCCGATGAATATTGGTGTTTATGATTAAGTTGCTGTACTGAATTATATCTTTTGTTATCTCTATGTTGTTTATGAGCTTGCATGCTCTCCGTTGTTAGTAGCTATCTTGGCCGAGTAGTTGCTAGTGACCCCAAGAGGGGGTATTTATGCTCGATAGTGGGTTCATGTCTCTATTTCACCTGGGGGAGTGACAGAAACCTCTAAGGTGGTAGATATGCTGTTGCTACTAGGGAGAAAACAACATTCATATGCTCAAGGGCATATGCTTTGTTTACATTACACACTTTGCTTAATGCAATTATCTGTTGTTCGCAACTTAATACTTCTAGGGTATTCGGATGATATCCCCGGGGGTGGATTATTAGTCATAGATGCAGTTGGATGACGGTCTATGTATTTTGTTCTAATGCCCAGAGTAAATCTCATAGTGATCTTCTTGACATATCACGTTAGCTCTATTCTATCAATTGCCCAACTGTAATTTGTTTACCCAGCATGTGTTCTATTTATCTATGGAGAGACACCACTAGTGAACTGTGGACCCCGGTCCTATTTACATCATATTGCAATCACCTGTTTACTTTACTCGCACTGTTTACTTTACTCGCATACTATATTGTTTTCCACTCGATTCGCTCATAACCTTTGTTTCAAGCAAACCGGTGAGATTGACAACCTCATCGCAAGTTGGGAACAAAGTATTTGTTTGTGTGTGTGCAGGCTCCACAACACCTTCAGTCGTCATTGTCTCTCCTCTCCTGATCGATAAACCTTGGTTTCTTAACTGAGGGAAAACTTGCTGCTGCACTCATCATACCTTCCTCTTGGGGTTCCCAACGGGCTGGTCAATCACCACGCACAAGGACATCTACTCCCACGTCAACTAAACGCCACAGCTCTTTTCTGGCGCCATCAACCGTTCGCTTGAGTAGGTAGCAGCCTCTTTTCTGGCGCCATTGCCGGGGAGGAAGAGAAGACTTCTGCGAGGGGAGTTTTTCGTACACACATTCTTTACTTTGTTATTTGTTTGCTTTACTTTATTTATTTTACCTGCATTGCTTTTTATATCAAAAACCCAAAAAAAATTAGAATCCTTGGTAATTGTTATTTCTTTGCTTCTAGTTTATTATGTCTAGTTCAGTTGCTACTACTATGTCCCCCGAGGACATGATTTTTACTTTTAAGCAGAAAGATGAGGAAAGCTTTAAAGAAGCTTGGTCTAGAATTTATGATTGGCATGGAAAAACTGAACCTAAAATGACTTTGAGTTTGCTTCCTAGTAGCTTTTACTTTGGACTTTCTCTTCGTTATAGATATGCTTTGGATGCTACTGCAGAAGGAGATTTCCTTCATTGTGATGGAGATCAAGCCTTCAATATTATAAAAAAGTTGATTACAATTTATAGCATGCCAACCTATTTTGATTCCTCTCTTGTGAGCATTTTTAATAGACTTAATACTCTTGAGACTCACACTGCTAGTTTGAATTCATGCTACAATACTTTGCGCCAGCATTTTGATTATGTGCCAACAAATACTGAACCTTTGAGCTGGTATCCTACAATAAAAATCACCATTAGTGCTGAAACTTTTCATGCTCGTTGTGATATTATGTCTGAATTTTGTCTCATGCCAAAGGATGTTTATGAATCTTTGAGCCTTTGGAAGCTTTCTGAGGGAGGAGAAGAAATTTTTCTTACTAACAATGCCACCATATTTCCCCTTGGAATAGCTGAAGGAGTCTTCACAAAAATCCTAGGAAGAATGATATCTACTGATTATCTTGTTATTGAATGTGTAGGAAAAGGACAAATCACACTTGGAAGATCCATTCTGAAGCTTCTTGGCGCCGTTATCGATGTGGGAAAAGGCAATATAACATTTACTACTCCACCTTGCAATAACCATATCTTTCCTAGAGTCAAGAGCAAAGGTAAGAAAGGGAGACGTAAGGCACATGCTGATCCTAGCACTTCATCATCTGATATTACTTGATTCGCAATTTTCTGCGCCTAGCTCAAAGGCGTTAAAGAAAAGCACTCTTGGGAGATAACCCAATGTTTTATTTTCAGTACTTTTTCTTTTATTTGAGTCTTGGAAGCCATTACTACTGTAATGACCGCTCCTTATCTAGTTTATTTCGTTTTTGTGCCAAGAGAAGCCTCTAATTTGAGTGAGGTAAAGATTTGGGGATATTGCTGTCCTGAAACTGTTTTCTGTGCTGCACCGTAAAAATTCGTATAAATTCTCTGTATATCTTTTGGACCTACGATTTCTTGTGCATATGCCCCAGGTTATATCCAAACTTTCTTTAGTTGAACACTTTTTGATTTGAGCAACAGAAAATCCCTCAAAAATTCGACCTTTGTCAGCTGTTCAGTTTTGACAGATTTCTGCCAATATTTGTGTTTGCCACTTTATCACTTTCTTTTGAGTTCTTTTGATCATGGAACTTGTGGGGAGGTTGCTACAGTAGTATATGCTATATATGTGGTGGTTTTGAGTTGAAACCTGAAGCAAATAGAGGATTGATTATATGTTATGCTTGCACTAATGTTGCTAATAGAATTGTGTTTAGTTTTGTATGAAGGAAGTTTTCAAGTGTAGGGATTGGAGAATGATGAGATGAGTTGAAGAATGAACAAAAGCTCAAGCTTGGGGATGCCCAGCACCCCAAGAAATATCCAAGAAGTACAAGCGTCAAAGCTTGGGGATGCCCCCGAGGCACCCCTTCTTCATCGGCAAAAATCAGGTCACCTTTCAAAACACTATATTTTTATTGCTTCATGCACTATGTGTTTTTCTTGGAGCGTCAGTTGTTTTAGTTTTCTTAGTTGGTTTGTTTAGTTTGTTTGCTGCAATAAATGGTTGGACCCCAACAAATTTCCTTTGTAGGAGATGTACTCGCTTTCATTTGCAAAGAACGCTCTAGTTTTCACTCTTATTAAAAATCGAGCGTTCATCTTTTTTTGCTATTGCTTTTGGTTTTCATTTTTGCCTTGATTTGCGTTCAGATCTTGTCATATATTTTCATCAAGGTGTATTTTTGCCTCTGATCTTCATCGGTTTTCATCGAAAGAGGTGTTTATAAAAATTTCAAATGGTGTTGGAAAAGAGAAAAAGCTTTGTGCAAAATAGTGGTACAAGAAGGAGCTTGTGTAGACTGCGGCTTGGGCTTTTTCATGTCATGCTTGATGTCTTTTTGATAGTATGCTTAGTGGTTTTGCTGTAGCATGACTTGTCTCAAATAACTGAGATTGCTTAATGAGCCTTTGAAAAATCATGCGTTGTTTTTATTGTATGGAAGCATTATTTTGGTTTTCTCCTTGATGCTTTATTTGGGTTGACTTGGCGCATGCTCACACATGTTAGACTCTTACAAAGTCACCAATAGCCTTCATGATCATTTAGTTTTTGACTTTTGATGCCATCTTATGCTTCTTTTAATGTCGCTTTGTCGCTTTGCATGATTATGGCCATTATTGCTCTCTTAGTTGGTCGCTCCCAGTCTTTTGCTAGCCCTCACCTTGTACTGAGTATGAGCTCTACTCGTGCATCCAACTCCTAAAAACCAAGTTTTCCAAAGTGTCCACTATAAATTCCTATGCATGGTATTTGTAAGCCATTCCAAAGTGAAATTTTCATGTGCTACCTTTCAAAAACCTTCAAAACACTTATCATTTTGTGACACTGTTTTCAGCTCATGGGGACGTAGTGGTCGGATTTGCTATCTTCCATATTGCTTATTCCAAAAAAGAAAAAAAGAGAAAAAAAGAAAAAAAAAAGGCACTCCTCCATGGTATGTGAATGTTGGTGGGCACCCGATGGAATCGGTTAGCCATGGTTTGTGAAAGGAAAAAGGTGGGGAGGAGTGCCAAGTTTTATAAAAAGAGCACCAAAGTGCCAATCTCTCTCTCAAAAACTTGCTTCATTTTTGTATGGAAGATAGTAAGAACCCCATTGCCAGTCGTTGACAAAGACAACCACCTCTCAAAACCAATTTTTATCTCTGTTTTACAAATGAAAAGCTCTAGCACATGTTTAAATCACTGCTTCCCTCTGCGAAGGGCCTTTCTTTTACTTTTATGTTGAGTCACCACCTTCTTTCTTTATGCACCATTAAGAGAGCATAGTTGTCATTCTTAGTGTGATATGCATTGTCCCAAGGTTCATTGATTGATTCATGATGATTGGTTTCACTTGTTCTTAAATTATTTGTATCTAGTCGCCCTCTTAAACTTTGAGGTGTCCTATGCATTTATGTTTTGCTCTCTTTGAAGGACAAGCTGAAAACCACTTGTATGTTTTTCCATATGATTTGAACACACGTTTGACTTTCATTGTTTCATTACCACGATCTTTTGTTTGTGTTCATTTGCATGTTTACAACATGGTTGCTAAGTTCTTATTGTCATGATTATATCTTCATGCCCATGTTTTAAGTTCTATTGATCCTAGCTCACCAATGCTTACATATATGATCAAGATTGTGTAGGTGCATGTCACCTCAAAAATTATTCTTTTGTTATCACTTACCTACTCGAGGACGAGCAGGAGTTAAGCTTGGGGATGCTTGATACGTCTCAAACGTATCTATAATTTTTGATGCTCCATGCTTGTTTTTACACCATTTGCCTATTGTTTCGTTACACTTAGTGGCATTTTTATGCATTTTCTAGAACTAACCTATTAACGAAGTGCCACAGTGCCAGTTCCCTGTTTTCTTCTATTTTGTGTTTCAGAGTGATACACAGGAAATATTCTCGGAATTGGACGAAACAAGTTCCTGAAGTCATATTTTACCCGGAAGCTTCCAGACATCCGAAGAAGTGTCGGAGGGGGGCCACCAGGGCCCCACACAAGGGGGCGGCGCGGCCCAGCCCCTGGCCGCGCCACCCCTATGTGAGGGCACCTGGTCCCTCTCCTGACATCGCCCCTTCGCCTATATTTACCCCCCGACGAGAAAAACCTAAGCACCCGATCAGTTTTCCAGAATACATCGCGATCCGCCACCGCCGTCGACCCGAAGATTGGGATGGTCCAGAAGCTCTTCCCGGCACCCTGCCGAAGAGGGGAATCGCCACCGGAGGTCTCCTTCATCGCCATGATTGCCTCCAGAGCGATGAGTGAGTAGTCTACCTTGGACTATGGGTCCATAGCAGTAGCTAGATGGTTGTCTTCTCCACTATGTGCTTCATGTTTAGATCTCATGAGCTGCCATACATGATTGAGATCACCGTTATGTAATTCTATGATGTTGGTTTGTTGGGATCCGATAAATATTGGTGTTTATGATTAAGTTGCTGTACTAAATTATATCTTTTGTTATCTCTATGTTGTTTATGATCTTGCATGCTCTCCGTTGCTAGTAGCTATCTTGGCCGAGTAGTTGCTAGTGACTCCAAGAGGGGGTATTTATGCTCGATAGTAGGTTCACGTCTCTATTTCACCTGGGGGAGTGACAGAAACCTCTAAGGTGGTAGATGTGCTGTTGCTACTAGGGAGAAAACAACATTCATATGCTCAAGGGCATATGCTTTGTTTACATTACACACTTTGCTTAATGCAATTATCTGTTGTTCGCAACTTAATACTTCTAGGGTGTTCGGATGATATCCCCGGGGGTGGATTATTAGTCATAGATGCAGTTGGATGGCGGTCTATGTATTTTGTTGTAATGCCCAGAGTAAATCTCATAGTGATCTTCTTGACATATCACGTTAGCTCTATTCTATCAATTGCCCAACTGTAATTTGTTTACCCAGCATGTTATTTTATCTATGGAGAGACACCACTAGTGAACTGTGGACCCCGGTCCTATTTTAATCATATTGCAATCACCTGTTTACTTTTCCCGCACTGTTTACTTTACTCGCATATACTCTACTGTTTTCCACTCGATACACTCATAACCTTTGTTTCAAGCAAACCGGTGAGATTGACAACCTCATCGCAAGTTGGGAACAAAGTATTTGTTTGTGTGTGTGCAGGTTCCACGTTGCAGCTAGCAAGCAAAGCTTGGACGAGGCGCCACATATAAATTGTCTGCTGCTGTCGCAAGCTAGCAAGCATCACCTTCAGTCGTCATCGTCTCTCTTCTCCTGATCGATATTAAACCTTGGTTTCTTAACTGAGGGAAAACTAGCCGCTACACTCATCATACCTTCCTCTTGGGGTTCCCAACGGGCTGGTCAATCACCACGCACAAGGACATTTGCTCCCACGTCAACTAAACGCCACCAGCTACTTTTCTGGCGCCATCAACCGGTAGCAGCTACTTTTCTGGCGCCGTTGCCGGGGAAGAGAGAAGACTTCTGCGAGGGGAGTTCTTCGCACACACATTCTTTGCTTTGTTATTTGTTTGCTTTACTTTATTTTATTTTACCTGCATTGCTTTATATCAAAAACCCAAAAAAATTAGAATCCTTGGTAGTTGTTTTTACTTATCTGCTTTTAGTTTTGTTACAATGAGTAATCCTGAAGTAGAAGTTCATAGTTTCAAGCAACAAGGGGGAGAAAGTTTAAAAGATGCTTGGTACCGTATTAACAATGCCCATCATAGGTGTACCAAAAAGCACTCCACCACGATCCTCCTTAGAAATTTTTATGTTGGTATATCTAGCTGGAATAGGTATGTTCTTGATACTTTTACAGGAGGTAATTTTCTGGGTACTCCAGCGGGAGAAGCATGCACTATAATTGAAATTTTAGTGGGAGTACCACCTATTCATGTTGCCAAAACTGAGACCACCTTAGAGGAGGTGGTAGAAAAGGTCAGCTCTTTAGAGAAAAGTTTGCCAAGTATCCTAGAAAATGCTAGCCGCGTTAGTGAACTTATAGAAAATATTGGTAAGAGAATTACCATGTTAGAGGCTAGCACTACTCATGACAATCAAAACTTAAGGATCAGGAAACTAGAGGAGTCCATGGAAACTCTTAGCTTAATCTTCTCTTCTCTTAAATTTAAGAAGGAGAAAGTGTTTGTTGGAAAAGAGCAAAAATTTATGTATGTTCCCAAGGTTTCTGCGCTTAAAACTCAACATGTTCTCAAAATTGGTAATACTCTTAGTTCCACTAAGGGTGACTTGCAGGTTGAATCATCTTCGGGAACCTTTAAAGAGCCTACTGAGGTAACTAGCACTTCATCTCTTGATATTACTTGATTCGCACTTTTCTGCGCCTAGCTCAAAGGCGTTAAAGAAAAGCACTCTTGGGAGATAACCCAATGTTTTTTTTATAGTACTTTTTCTTTTATTTGAGTCTTGGAAGTCATTACTACTGTAATGACCGCTCCTTATCTTGTTTATTTCGTTTTTGTGCCAAGAGAAGCCTCTAATTTCAGTGAGGTAAAGATTTGGGGAAACTGCTGTCCTGAAACTGTTTTCGGTGCTGCACCGTAAAATTTCGTGAAAATTCTCTGTTTATCTTTTGGACCTGCGATTTCTTGTGCATATGCCCCAGGTTATATCCAAACTTTTCTTAGTTGAACACTTTTTGATTTGAGCAACGGAAAATCCCTCAAAAATTCGTCCTTTGTCAGCTGTTCAGTTTTGACAGATTTCTGCCAATATTCGTTTTTGCCACTTTATCGCTTTCTTTTGAGTTCTTTTTGATCATGGAACTCTTGTGGAAGCTGCTACAGTAGTATATACTTTATATGTGGTGGTTTTGGGTTGAAACCTGAAGCTAAAAGAGGTTGAATATATTTTATGCTTACACTAATGTTGCTAATAGAATTGTGTTTAGTTTTGTATGAAGGAAGTTTTCAAGTGTGGGGATTGGAGAATGATGAGATGAGTTGAAGAATGGACAAAAGCTCAAGCTTGGGGATGCCCAGCACCCCAAGAAATATCCAAGAAGTACAAGCGTCAAAGCTTGGGGATGCCCCCGAGGCACCCCTTCTTCATCGGCAAAAATCAGGTCACCTTTCAAAACACTATATTTTTATTGCTTCATGCACTATGTGTTTTTCTTGGAGCGTCAGTTGTTTTAGTTTTCTTAGTTTGTCTAGTTTGTTTAGTTTGTTTGTTTGCTGCAATAAATGGTTGGACCCCAACAAATTTCCTTTGGAGGAGATGTACTCGTTTTCATTTGCAAAGAACGCTCTAGTTTTCACTCTTATTTAAAATCGAGCGTTCATCTTTTTCTGCTACTGCTTTTGGTTTTCGTTTTTGCCTTGATTTGCATTCAGATCTTTTCATATCTTTTCATCAAGGTGTATTTTTGCCTCTGATCTTTATTGGTTTTCATCAAAAGAGGTGTTTATAAAAAATTCAAATGGTGTTGGAAAAGAGAAAAAGCTTTGTGCAAAATAGTGGTACAAGAAGGAGCTTGTGTAGACTGCGGCTTAGGCTTTTTCATGTCATGCTTGATGTCTTTTTGATAGTATGCTTAGTGGTTTTTCTGTAGCATGACTTGTCTCAAATAACTGAGATTGCTTAATGAGCCTTTGAAAAAATCATGCGTTGTTTTTATTGTATGGAAGCATTATTTTGGTTTTCTCCTTGATGCTTTATTTGGGTTGACTTGGCGCATGCTCACACATGTTAGACTCTTACAAAGTCGCCAATAGCCTTCATGATCATTTAGTTTCTGACTTTTGATGCCATCGTATGCTTCTTTTAATGTCGATTTGTCGCTTTGCATGATTATGGCCATTATTGCTCTCTTAGTTGGTCGCTCCCAGTCTTTTGCTAGCCCTCGCCTTGTACTGAGTATGAGCTCTACTCGTGCATCCAACTCCTAAAAGCCAAAGTTTTCCAAAGTGTCCACCATACATACCTACTAGCAATTTGCTATTCCAAGTAAATTTGACTTGCTTTTATATTCTCTTCAAATTAAACTCTTACCAGTGTTATGCGAAATTCGGTCAGTAAAGCTCTCACGAACCGGAAGGCAGACTTTACTTTTTCCTGTTCTTAAAATTTTGACATTGTGGTCTCTTATGCTGAGTTGTTATGCTTGCAAGTTGTAAGTTGGATTCTATCCCAGCCATGCTGTCATGGGGCAAGCTTTCAACATTGCACTTCTATTTGAGTTGATATTGTGATCTTTTGTTTATGGATGCCCGCTATGGGAAATGAATTGGGAATCTTGTAGGGATCATGGAGTTTGTATATGTGTTAGGGAAACGCCGGGCCACCAATCTAAGCCATGCATAATTCATGGTGGAAATTTGCAGCATACCCATGGTGAACATTCGATGACGCATCTCACAATAAAAAGCTAAACAATATAGCAAATAAAAGAGATGTCGAGGTGTTCATTGTCTGCTTGTCCTGTCATTTTGGTGTGGGCTTGTTCCATGTCATCGGGCACGGAGGTACCCCATTGGCAGTTCTCAATGATATGCATATACTTACAATGACAAGAGCCTTGCTTGGGACTCTAAGTAAAGTAGCATAGTTTGGGTACTCGTATTCACGAGACACGAGGTTTTCAACTTATGATTTGTCAAGCATATGCATCATAATTGTTCTCGCATTAACTTTAACCATTCAAGATGCTTATGATGGGGGCAATGGGAGCTCAAAGCTGGTAAGTACCATAATTTTTGAAGGTTATAAAACTTGCAAACACTGCTTCCCTCTGCGAAGGGCCTTTCTTTTACTTTTATGTTGAGTCACCACCTTCTTTCTTTATGCACCATTAAGAGAGCATAGTTGTCATTCTTAGTGCGATATGCATTGTCCCAAAGTTCATTGATTGACTCATATTGTTGGTTTCACTTGTTCTTAAATTATTTGTATCTAGTCGCCCTTTTAAACTTTGAGGTGTCCTATGCATTAATGTTTTGCTCTCTTTAAAGGACAAGCTGAAAACCACTTGTATGTTTTTCCTTATGATTTGAACACACGTTTGACTTTCATTGTTTCATTATCATGATCTTTTGTTTGTGTTCATTTGCATGTTTACAACATGGTTGCTAAGTTCTTATTGTCATGATTATATCTTCATGCCCATGTTTTAAGTTCTATTGGTCCCAGCTCACCAATGCTTACATATATGATCAAGATTGTGTAGGTGCATGTCACCTCAAAAATTATTCTTTTGTTATCACTTACCTACTCGAGGACGAGCAGGAGTTAAGCTTGGGGATGCTTGATACGTCTCAAACGTATCTATAATTTTTGATGCTCCATGCTTTGTTTTACACCATTTGCCTATTGTTTCGTTACACTTAGTGGCATTTTTATACATTTTCCGGAACTAACCTATTAACGAAGTGCCACAGTGCCAGTTTCCTGTTTTCTGCTGTTTTTGTGTTTCAGAAGTGATACACCGGAAATATTCTCGAAATTGGACGAAACAAGTTCCTGAAGTCATATTTTACCCGGAAGCTTCCAGACATCCGAAGAAGTGTCGGATGGGGGCCACCAGGGCCCCACACAAGGGGGCGGCGCGGCCCAGCCCCTGGCCGCGCCACCCCTGTGTGAGGGCACCTGGTCCCTCTCCTGACATCGCCCCTTCGCCTATATTTACCCCCCAACGAGAAAAACCTAAGCACCCGATCAGTTTTCCAGAATACATCGCGATCCGCCGCCGCCGTCGACCCGAAGATCGGGATGGTCCAGAAGCTCTTCCCGGCACCCTGCCGGAGAGGGGAATCGCCACCGGAGGTCTCCTTCATTGCCATGATTGCCTCCGGAGCGATGAGTGAGTAGTCTACCTTGGACTATGGGTCCATAGCAGTAGCTAGATGGTTGTCTTCTCCACCATGTGCTTCATGTTTAGATCTCATGAGCTGCCATACATGATTGAGATCACCGTTATGTAATTCTATGATGTTGGTTTGTTGGGATCCGATGAATATTGGTGTTTATGATTAAGTTGCTGTACTGAATTATATCTTTTGTTATCTCTATGTTGTTTATGATCTTGCATGCTCTCCGTTGTTAGTAGCTATCTTGGCCGAGTAGTTGCTAGTGACTCCAAGAGGGGGTATTTATGCTCGATAGTGGGTTCTTGCCTCTATTTCACCTGGGGGAGTGACAGAAACCTCTAAGGTGGTAGATGTGCTGTTGCTACTAGGGAGAAAACAACATTCATATGCTCAAGGGCATATGCTTTGTTTACATTACACACTTTGCTTAATGCAATTATCTGTTGTTCGCAACTTAATACTTCTAGGGTGTTCGGATGATATCCCCGGGGGTGGATTATTAGTCATAGATGCAGTTGGATGGCGGTCTATGTATTTTGTTGTAATGCCCAGAATAAATCTCATAGTGATCTTCTTGACATATCACGTTAGCTCTATTCTATCAATTGCCCAACTGTAATTTGTTTACCCAGCATGTTATTTTATCTATGGAGAGACACCACTAGTGAACTGTGGACCCCGGTCCTATTTTAATCATATTGCAATCACCTGTTTACTTTTCCCGCACTGTTTACTTTACTCGCATATACTCTACTGTTTTCCACTCGATACACTCATAACCTTTGATTCAAGCAAACCGGTGAGATTGACAACCTCATCGCAAGTTGGGAACAAAGTATTTATTTGTGTGTGTGCAGGTTCCATGTTGCAGCTAGCAAGCAAAGCTTGGACGAGGCGCCACATATAAATTGTCCGCTGCTGTCACAAGCTAGCAAGCATCACCTTCAGTCGTCATCGTCTCTCTTCTCCTGATCGATATTAAACCTTGGTTTCTTAACTGAGGGAAAACTAGCCGCTACACTCATCATACCTTCCTCTTGGGGTTCCCAACGGGCTGGTCAATCACCACGCACAAGGACATCTGCTCCCACGTCAACTAAACGCCACCAGCTACTTTTCTGGCGCCATCAACCGGTAGCACCCAGCATGTGTTCTATTTATCTATGGAGAGACACCACTAGTGAACTGTGGACCCCGGTCCTATTTACATCATATTGCAATCACCTGTTTACTTTACTCGCACTGTTTACTTTACTCGCATACTATATTGTTTTCCACTCGATACGCTCATAACCTTTGTTTCAAGCAAACCGGTGAGATTGACAACCTCATCGCAAGTTGGGAACAAAGTATTTGTTTGTGTGTGTGCAGGCTCCACAACACCTTCAGTCATCATTGTCTCTCCTCTCCTGATCGATAAACCTTGGTTTCTTAACTGAGGGAAAACTTGCTGCGGCACTCATCATACCTTCCTCTTGGGGTTCCCAACGGGCTGGTCAATCACCACACACAAGGACATCTGCTCCCACGTCAACTAAACGCCACAGCTCTTTTCTGGCACCATCAACCGTTCGCTTGAGTAGGTAGCAAAGTGCCACAAAGTGTAATGAAACACAAGGCAAATGGTGTAAAAACAAGCATGGAGCATCAAAAATTATGGATACGTTTGAGACGTATTAGCATCCCCAAGCTTAACTCCTGCTCGTCCTCGAGTAGGTAAGTGATAACAAAAGAAATAATTTTTGAGGTGACATGCACCATCACAATCATATCGGTAAAGCATTGAGTGCTGAGATCAAAGAACTTAAAACATGGGCATGAAAGATATTATCTTGATAATAGAAACTTAGCAACCATGTTATAACATGAAAATGAACAGAAACAAAATATCATGAAAATGAAACAATGAAAGTCAAACGTGTGTTCAAATCATAAGGAAAAACATACAAATGGTTTCAGCTTGTCCTTCATAGAGAGCAAAACATAAATGCATAGGACACCTTCAAGTTTAAGAGGGCGACTAGATACAGATAATTTAAGAACAAGTGAAACCATGGTCATGAATCAATCAATGAAAACTTTGGGACAATGCACATTATACTCAGAATGACAACTATGCTCTCTTAATGGTGCATAAAGATAAAAGGTGGTGACTCAACATTAAAGTAAAAGAAAGGCCCTTCGCGGAGGGAAGCAGTGATTAAACATGTGCTAGAGCTTTTCATTTATAAAGCAGAGAGATAAAAATTGGTTTTGAGAGGTGGTTGCTTTTGTCAACGACTGGCAATGGGGTTCTTACTATCTTCCATACAAAAATGAAGCAAGTTTTTGAGAGAGAGATTGGCACTTTTGTGCTCTTTTTATAAAGCTTGGCACTCCTCCCCACCTTTTTTCCTTTCACAAACCATGGCTAACCGATTCCATCGGGTGCCCACCAACATTCACATACCGTGGAGGAGTGCCTTTTTTTCTTTCTTTTTTCTCTTTTTTTTCTTTTTGAAATAAGCAATATGGAAGATAGCAAATCTGACCACTACGTCCCCATGAGCTAAAAATAGTGGCACAAAACGAGAAGTAGTTGAAAGTTTTGAAAGGTAGCACATAAAAATTTACTTTGGAATGGCTTACAAATACCATGCATAGGAATTTATAGTGGACACAATGGCAAACTTGGTTTTTAGGAGTTGGATGCACGAGTGGAGCTCATACTCTGTACAAAATGAGGGCTAGCAAAAGACTAGGAGCGACCAACTAAGAGAGCAATAATGGCCATAATCATGCAAAGCGACAAAGCGACATTAAAAGAAGCATAAGATGGCATCAAAAGTCAAAAACTAAATGATCATAGAGGCTATTGGCGACTTTGTAAGAGTTTAACATGTGTGAGCATGCGCTAAGTCAACCCAAATAAAGCATCAAGGAGAAAACCAAAATAATGCTTCCATACAATAAAAACAACGCATGATTTTTTTCAAAGGCTCATTAAGCAATCTCAGTTATTTGAGACAAGTCATGCTACATCAAAACCACTAAGCATACTATCAAAAAGACATCAAGCATGACATGAAAAAGCCTAAGCCGCAGTCTACACAAGCTCCTTCTTGTACTACTTTTTTTGCATAATGCTTTTTCTCTTTTCCAACACCATTTGAATTTTTTTATAAACACCTCTTTTGATGAAAACAATAAAGATCAGAGGCAAAAATACACCTTGATGAAAAGATATGACAAGGTCTGAACGCATATCAAGGCAAAAACGAAAACCAAAAGCAGTAGCGGAAAAAGAAGAACACCCGGTGAAATTGTAAGAATGAAAAACGGAGTGTTCTTGGCAAATGAAAAGCGAGTTCATCTCCTCCAAAAGAAACATGATGTGATCTAACCATTTATTGCAGCAAACAAACCTAAACTAATACTGAAAACAAAAACAACTGATGCTCCAAGAAAAACGCATAGTGCATGAAGCAATAAAAATATAGTGTCTTGAAAGGTGACCTGATTTTTGCCGATGAAGGAGGGGTGCCTCGGGGGCATCCCCAAGCTTTGATGCTTGTACTTCTTGGATATTTCTTGGGGTGATGCATGGGCATCCCCAAGCTTGAGCTTTTGTCCATTCTTCATCTCATCTCATCATTCTCCAATCCCTACACTTGAAAACTTCCTTCATACAAAACTGAACACAAATCTATTAGCAACATTAGTGTAAGCATAACATAGAATCAACCCTTTTTTGCTTCAGGTTTCAACCTAAAACCACCACATATTAAGTATATACTACTGTAGCAACTTCCTCAAAAGTTCCGTGATCAAAATACTCAAAAAGAAAGCGATAAAGCGGCAAACACAAATATTGGCAGAAATCTGTCAAAACAGAACAACTGACAAATGTCGAATTTTTGAGGGGTTTTCTGTTGCTCAAATCAAAAAGTGTTCAACTAATAAAAGTTTGGATATAACCTGGGGCATATGCACAAGAAATCACAAGTCCAAAATATATACAGAGAATTTCCACAAATTTTTACGGTGCAGCACCGAAAACAGTTTCAGGACAGCAACATCCCCAAATCTTACCTCACTCAAATTAGAGGCTTCTCTTGGCACAAAAATGAAATAAAAAGGATAAGGAGCAGTTATTACAGTAGTAATAACTTCCAAGACTCAAATAAAAGAAAAATTACTAAAAATAAACAATGGGTTATCTCCCAAGAGTGCTTTTCTTTAACGCCTTTGAGCTAGGCGCAGTAATTTGCAAAGATGCTCATGTGGGCACCATATAAGAGATTGAGGCAAAGGCGCCATATAGGAACTTAAAGCAATAGATGTCGTGGGGATGACTTATGGGGGATGTCACGTGCCGAGCTATTTGCCGGTTGGCGTCCCAGGAGTCTCCACGGCTCGAAGACAAGAAGACTAGCTCCGCCTGGAGGGACGGCTGTGCCAGCAGCCGGCTGGCGATTCCACCGTGGAAGGCCGGAGCCGGGCGACGAAGACAAGAACCCACCAACGGCTATTTCACCGAAAGTGGGCTGGCCCCGACAAGAGCGACATAGGTCAAGGACAGGAGTGATAAGTGCCACGACCAAGTCCAACCAATCAGCGACCAAGGACCCTTCCCCACGATAGGATCCAAGGCAAAAGGGAGGGAATATGCCTCCCAGATGCCGGCCCCAGGGGAAAGGTACTTTATAAAGCGAAACTGTCAGAGCAGGGCGAGGGGATCATGCCAAGGACGCCACCGCTGAGGAGCCGGCAGCCGGCCGAATCGTTACCCAACCTGTAACCAGGCCCCTGCCTATATAAGGGGGCCTGGACCCTTAGTCTGGGGGGATTCGATCTTCTTCTTCCTCCTCTAGCCCGAACAGCTCGAGAAGCATTGTAATTGATACTGTCTAAGCAATACGAAGCAGGCAGGAAGTAGGGGTTTCACCTCCACCTGGGAGGGCCCTGAACCTGGGTAAACCGTGGTGTCTCAGTAGGCATAATCCCGAGCCGGGCCCCTCATCTCCACCATCGAGCCCCTCCGATAAGACTACCCATGGCTACTATCTCCAAATTCCCACGACAGTTGGCGCCCACCGTGGGGCAAAACGCGGTGGCAAGCGGAGTCAAGTTCCGGCCGAGACCCTCATTGGCGCTCGGCGAGAAGGTCGCCTCCGGCCTCACCTGGAGGTTCGGCACCTTCGACTGCGTCAGCGACAACTTGTCCCACTTCGAGAACGGCTTCGGCAACAGTGGCTCCTTCCTCGATGTCGGCAGCCACCACTTCTACGTCGCCAAGCCCTTCCCGGAGGAAGTGACCGACGTCTTTGACTCCCTCTGTGATGAAGGCTCAAGCTGCGGTGAAAGCAGCAGTCTTGGTGCCATGGTCGAGGTGATGGCCCTGGGAGAAGAGGAGGGCGGCGACTCTCTGCGCCCTGAGCGCCCGTCACCCGAACGCCTTCTTCCACAGGAGCATGCTCCACTCCCAGAGCAGGACACCCCGGACGTCTCCGTGGTGGACCTGCACGCTCCCCTCGACCGCGTCATCGACCCCGCCCGGGTCGCTGAGGCCCTGGAGCGGACGCGTCTCATCCTCCTCAGCAAGGTGGCTGAGGACGAGGCCAACCAGTGCCACGCGAGTACCACGCTCAGCGAGTTCTACGACGTGCATGGAGACGCACCGACCGAGCTCGCTTGCGACCTGCAGCGCAGCTTCGCTACCGCCGTCCCCAGCCAGATCCAGCGGTCGCCATCGGCAAGCCGGGGCCGCGGAGGGCACGGACGAGGCGGCCATGTCCCGAGCGGCAACGCCCAAGGCCGCCGCGTTCAGCAAGGTGGTGGAGCAAGCAGGCCATGCCAGATCTCGGTGCCAACGCCAGGGTCGGAGTCCCAGGCTCGCCCATCGGCACTGCACATCCACCTGTGGCTTGACCACGCCGAGACGCTCCCCAGAGGATCTGCTAGCTCAAAGCGAGCGGCTTCTGACCAAGGAGGCCCGGGGGCTGCCGGAAGCGGTCATGGGCGCAAAGAGGGCAAGTACACCCTCGATGCCGCACTTCATCAGCTGTGTAAGTTTCACACCTCCCCGGGCAGGGAAGCGACCCACTCCACGCGTCAGTGCTGTTTCATGAGAGAGCTGGAGCAGCGCGCTCGGCAGATCCCTGGTGCGTCGCAAGCACAACCGGCTGGAGGTCAGGAGGACCAACAGCGAGGCCCGACTGGAGGCGAGCCGGACCAAGACGATGACTTCCCAGCGGATGTTGAACAATATCATATCTTCACTACCCCCGGCAAGGATAAAAGGAACGACCTTTGGCATGAGGCAGAGGTGAACACCGTAATGCCTGCAGAGCCCCAGTTCATGCACTGGTCTGAGGCGGCCATCACCTGGGGGCGCAAGGACCATCCACGGCTAATGCCTAGCCCTAGAGAATACGCTCTGGTTCTGGACCCAGTTGTGTGCTCTGATATGCACACGTGTCGGTTCTCCCGCGTGCTCATCGATGGCGGTAGTAGTATCAACCTTCTTTACCGAAGCTCTCTTGAGAAGTTGGGCATCCCGCTTGCCCAGCTGAAACTGAGCCGGCTCACCTTCCATGGCATCGTGCCTGGGCATTCTTGCACCCCTTTGGGTAAGGTGCAGCTGGAGGTTCTCTTCGGAAAGAAGGGGAATAGCCGCCACGAGCCTATCTGGTTCGAGGTGGTGGACATCAGCAGTCCCTACCACGCGCTGCTTGGCCGTCCAGCCCTGGCCAAGTTCATGGCGGTGCCACATTACGCCTATCTGAAGATGAAGCTCCCAGGACCCAGAGGCGTGATCACTGTCTTGGGAAGCTTTAAGAAGTCCCTGGCCTGTGCAAAGGAGAGCTCGCAACTAGCAGAGGAACTGGTTATCGCCGAAGAGAAGCAGCAGCTTCTACATCACGTGGAGCTGGCCCAGCAAGATGTGCCGGTTCACCAGTCACCGGTGGAGCAGTTCGAGCCAGCTAACGACACCAAGAAGATCCTGTTGGATGAGAGTGATCCATCCAAGTACGTCATCATCGGCACCGGCCTTTTTGCTAAATAGGAAAGCGAGCTCACCAGCTTCCTCCGTAAGAATCGGGACATCTTTGCATGGTCTCCAAAGGACATGCCAGGTGTGCCGAGGGAGCTGGCCGAGCACTCACTCAACGTCAGGCTGGATGCCAAGCCAGTCAACAAACCGTTGCGATGCTTTGCAGAAGAGAAGAGGAAAGCTATTGGCGAAGAGATTGCCTGGCTCCTTGCAGCCGGCTTTATCATGGAGGTGTTCTACCCTGATTGGCTTGCGAACCCAGTCTTGGTCCTGAAGAAGAACAACAATTGGCGAATGTGTATTGACTACACCAGCCTCAACAAGGCTTGCCTCAAGGATCCATTTGCGTTACCACGCATCGACCAGGTGATCGATTCCATAGCCGGCTGTGACCTGCTGTCCTTCCTGGATGCCTATTCAGGCTACCACCAGATCCCGCTCTTCCAGCCGGATCAGATCAAGACCTCCTTCATCACCCCATATGGAGCCTATTGCTACATTACCATGCCGTTCGGCCTGAAGAACGCTGGAGCCACTTACCAGCGAACCATGCAGCGATGTCTGCAGGGGTAGATCGGGAGGAACGTGCACGCCTATGTGGACGACGTGGTGGTGAAGACTAAGTAGAGTGGCACGCTCCTGGACGACCTCAAGGAGACATTCGCCAACTTGCGGCGCTATCGCATGAAGCTCAATCCTGAGAAGTGCACCTTTGGTGTGCCAGCTGGACAGCTCCTAGGTTATATTGTTTCCTAGCGAGGGATCGAGGCTAACCCGTCGAAGATAAAAGCCATCAAGGCCCTAGAGAAGCCCACCTAGCTCAGAGATGTGCAGAAGTTTGCTGGTTGCTTGGCCTTGCTTAGCCAGTTCGTCAGCCGGCTCGGGGAGAAGGCCATGCCGCTGTACCAGCTTATGAAGAAGACAGACCACTTTGTTTGGTCCCAGCGTGCTGATGATGCCTTCAACGACCTCAAGCGAGCCTTGTCTACCGTGCCAATCTTGGCAGCGCCGGCTCCGCGAGAGCCAATGCTGCTCTACATCGCGGCTACTCCGCGAGTCATCAGTGTCGTGATCGTGGTGGAGCGCACCGAGGAAGGCAAAGAGCTGCCAGTTTAGCGCCCGGTGTATTACCTGAGTGAGGTGCTCACTCTCTCCAAACAGAATTACCCGCACTACCAGAAGGTCGCGTACGGCGTGTACATGGCGGCCAAGAAGCTGAAGCACTACTTTGAGGAGCACCCAATCATGGTGGTGAGCACCACTCTGCTCTCGGAGATCATCGGGTGCAAGGACACGTTGGGAAGAGTGGCCAAATGGGCGATTGAGCTCGCAGCTCATACCATTCAGTACAAGCCCAGGACGATGATCAAGTCGCAGATCATAGCGGGATTTCTTCGCTGACTGGGGAGAGCACCAGTACCTGCCACTGGCTCCAGACTCCACCCACTGGCGCATGCACTTTGATGGCTCCAAGCTGCTCGGGGGCTTGGGAGCCGGCGTCGTCCTCACCTCTCCCAAGGGAGACAAGCTACAGTACGTGCTGCAGATGCACTTCCGTGCATCAAACAATGTCGCTGAGTATGAAGCCCTGGTACATGGGCTCAAGATGGCCAAGCAGATCGGCATCAGGAGGATCCTCTGTTTTGGAGAGTCTGACCTAGTGACGCACCAGGTCACAGGGGATTGGGATGCCAAGGACGCCAACATGGCCTCCTATCGCTTCTACATGCAGCAGCTCCGCGGATTCTTCGAGGGCTGCGAGTTCCACCATGTCCCTAGAGCAAACAACGAGGAAGCAGACCGGCTGTCCAAGATCGGCTCCACCAAGCAGGATATCCCAGCTGGGGTGTCCCTGGAGATCATCCACAAACTGTCTATCAAACCTTCGCCGGAGTCCATATCCATCTACGTGCCTGGAGACCCAGCCCCGGCTCAGGTACCGCCACCGGACCCGGGGGCTGCTATCTCGGGGCTGAAGGAGGCAGCTGGCCAGCCTAGCACGGCCGGCTCGACGAAGGACAAGGGGACTGCCGGCTCCACGCCCGCTCCCCCAGCCGGACAATCAGATGAAGCTGGCACAACGACGGACCCGGGGGCTGCTGATCCTCTGGTCGCCAGTGTCTTCCACATACGGGAGATACCTTCCTGGGCGGAGCCATTCTCCAACTACCTCATCACTGGGGACTTGCCGCAAGATGAAGCGGAAGCTAGGCGAATTCAACATCGAGCTGGGGCGTACACCATCATCAACAGTGAGCTATACAAGCGCAGCGTTTTAGGCATCTTCTAGAAGTGCATCGAGCCGGAAGAAGGGATAGAGCTGCTAAGAGAGATACACCAAGGGGAGTGCGGGCATCACGCATCTTCCAGAGCCTTGGTGGCCAAGACCTTCCGCCATGGTTTCTACTAGCCAATGGCCAAGCAAAATGCAGAGCAGCTGGTGAAGCAGTGCAACGGTTGCCAGCGCTTCTCCAAGCACAGAAACACTCCAGCGGCAGCCCTCAAGACCATCCCGCTCACCTGGCCGTTCGTTGTCTGGGGCTTGGACATGGTAGGGCCATTCAAGACTGCACCCGGGGGCTTGACGCATCTGTTGGTTGCTGTGGACAAGTTCACCAAGTGGATCGAAGCCAAGCCAATTAAGAAACTCGATGGCTCGTCCACAATCAAGTTCTTTAACGAGATCATCACAAGATATGGAGTTCCCCACAACATCATCACCGACAATGGGACAAACTTTGCGAAGGGAGTCTTTGCTGATTACTGTGGCCAGAAAGGCATCCGGCTGGACTTAGCGTCAGTGGCGCACCCGCAGACAAACGGGCAAGTGAAGAAGGCAAATGGGCTGATCCTAGCCGGCATCAAACCAAGGCTGGTCGAGCCTCTCGGACGCTCAGCCGGCTGTTGGGTCGAGGAGCTACCTTCAGTGCTCTGGAGCCTGCGCACCACTCCAAATCGCTGTGTTGGCTTCACACCTTTCTTCCTGGTCTATGGAGCAGAAGCGGTGTTGCCCACGGATATCGAGTTCGATGCGCCCAGAATCGTCCAGTACACAGAGAAGCAAGCAAAAGAAGCTCATGAAGATGGCGTCGACCTCCTCGAGGAGGCACGAGAACAAGCTCTGGCCAGATCAGCGCTCTACCAGCAGCAGCTGCGACGATACCACAGCCGAAAAATTCGCCCACTCGCGTTTCGCGAAGGAGATCTCGTACTCCGGCTGGTCCAAAGCACTAAGGGTATGCACAACCTGTCTCCTCCCTAGGAGGGACCGTTCATTGTCAGTCGGGTGCTAGGAAATGGGGCATATTACTTCATCGATGCACAAGAGCCCAGAAAGAACAAGGCAGATAACTCTGACAAGGAGACGGAGCATTCCTGGAATGTCAGTCTCCTAAGACCTTTCTTCTGCAAAGGCAAAAGCTTGTACCCCGAAAAACGTGTCAATGAATAAAGGAAAACGGAGCGGCCAGTTACGGCCGGCTCCGAGGAAAACACTTCGTGTATGTTTTGCTTCCTGCATTACTCACTTGACTGGTAGCCGGCTCCGGGCACCGAGCCATAGCCGACAGCCCCAAAAAACGATTGACTTCTCGCCAGCCGGATGAGTACTACGTATGAAGAAGGTCTCGAGCCCAACCTCCACCTTCCGGCTTTGCGCAGCCGGATGGATGGGAGCCGGCAGGCCACATACGAAGGAAAGCCGCAGAGCAGAACCATAAACGATAGAAAAATTGCTCAACCAGGCGTTAAGGGCAGTGTCTGTTAATTAAGCGTTGGCTAGCATGAGTCGGGGGCCCGATAGACTGAAGTACTACTTCTCACTCCGCGGCATGCTCCCACCCTAGGATGGCATTCGGCTGCCGGCCCAAGGGAGACCAACCGGCACCAGGCTGCCGGTTGGGGGTATAAGGGCCGAAGGGTGGGAAGATTAAGGAAAAAGTTGAGGGAACCAGACAAAGGCAAGCCCATCGAGTGGTTGATAGTCACAGTCTCTCGATATCTGGGCTGAGAAGCCACGCCCAAGAGGTTCGAAGCTAGAGCTGCCTCGCTTGGCAATGGCATCATTCGCAAAAAGTTAGCTTCGAGCTAGCTGTCAATCCAGCTACCCCAAAACTCGGGGGCTAGGGGGAAAGGGAATCTGCCCTCAAAAGTAGGCCGGTTCCAGTACCTCGTCGGCTATCCGATTAGCTGGCGCTGCGACATGATTGGCAAACGAGCAATAAAATCGAAACCTAACACGCGCAAAATAATGGCTAGAGCCGGAAACCGGGAAATCTACTCCAACCACAACAAGGAACGTGCGAAGGCCCGGGAAGGGAAACGTGCCGGCTCCGGCCCTCGCCCGAGCCGGTACAAAACTCAGTTTCTGTCCAACTCCGCTGAGCCGGAACTAGTCCGCCCCTCCCGGAGCCGGCCAGCAGAAGCACCGTTCCCTCCGCGCTGGAGTCGGAGGAGCCCGCCCGAAGCATTTGCGCAGGGCAGTGACCAGCGTAGTCCCTATCTACGGATTCACGTTGCAGCGGTTTTATTAAGAGAAGAATCATCGCATCACAACGATGTCAAGCAGAAGACATTTGCGCGATGGCAAAGTACACGGCAAATAAGGAAAGACAAGTTTTCGTTAAGCGAAAGTTTGAGGACTACAAAAGCTTCCTAAATCGCTACCCTAAGAGTGTTAAGCACTCCCAGCCCGGGGATGCTTGCCTTCCTCGGCCCGGCGCGAGTGCCGCATGGACTTCACCCCAGAGAAGTCCGTGTTGGAAGCCGACGAGGTTCACCCTTCACGGATGGGCAGCGAAGGCACAGGCGGAGAGGGTGCCATCGAAGAGGCAGATGGTGAAGTCCTCCTTCTCATCTTGGCGGGTGAGAAGGATGAACCAACCCTCGTGCACGCCGTAGTCGATGAAGAACTTCGACCACCCGTCGCGAAAGTAGCACACCCCCTGGCCGTCATAGTAGACCTCGACGCGGTACGTGGGCTGGCCACCGCTGCATTCCTGCAGCCTGGCGTAAGCCATCTCCTGGTCCTCCATCGAGCTTGTGAACTGGGTCAGAAGACGGAGGAGATCTCGGGCACCGGCAAGCACGAGGATGATGCAGGCAGACCATCCCTGGGCCGAGATATAGGCCAGCGGCTGGAGCACCGGTTTCTCCAGCCAGGGCCACGACGGGCCTAGTGGAGGAGGGGTCACCGCGCAGGGCCTCGCGGGAGTAG
Organism: Dactylis glomerata; assembly: GCA_007115705.1. Taxonomy (NCBI): domain Eukaryota; kingdom Viridiplantae; phylum Streptophyta; class Magnoliopsida; order Poales; family Poaceae; genus Dactylis; species Dactylis glomerata. Next base: position 1,976,637 of record QXEO01000454.1, read on the forward strand.
CGGCGACCTTGAAGATAGCAGGGGCCTTCTTGTTTTTGCTGCCCGATGGCTGCCCACGACAGCGAGATGACGAAGGAGCGGCAGCCACCGTGGAGGCAGTCTTCTTCCCGCTCCCCTTCGGACGGCCGGGCCTCCGTTTCTCCGGGATGCCCGCGTCGCTGGGAGCTCCGGTCGCCTGGGGCGCGACGGAGGTGGAGGCAGCGGCGGCGGCCTTCGCCGCGAGGGCCTCCAAGGTGCTCTTGTTGTGGCTCCCTTTCGGGCGACTGCGTTTCCGGGATGTGGAAGGCGCCATCTCCAGCACCTTAACCTCCTCCTTGCTTCCCTCCGGGACCTTGTCACCACTGGCAGTGGAACCGCTAGGGGACGACATGGTCGGGCTGGGCTCAAAAAGGGAAGGATCGAGCTTAGAGGAGAAGTGGGGGATACCCTTGGCAGTGAGTACGCTCGGTATTTAAAGAAGAACGGCGAAGGGGATAACCCCCCCCCCAACGTTTCGGCAACCACCCCCGCATCGTGTGCAGCCGTTGCGGTTGCCGCAGCGGATCGTGGGGGGGAGTTGATGGGACACGTCGCTGACACGTGCCAGATCACCTCGCATGATGATTTTGGAAGTAATTATGGCGGTGATTCTGAAGTCAAAATGACGAGACTGGTCACTGGCGTACTGCGCCGGCCACGGTGTAGGATCAAAACCCGAAGCGGCGCAAGTCCCAAGGAGGCAGCTCGCCGGCTCGCTAGCCGTCGGGAGCCCGTCAGCCGGACTGGACCTGGAGCCGGCACGTCCCAAGACGGCCGGAGAGGCCACGAATGGTTTAGTTTTGAAACCAGCAAGCCTCCAGACCCGGTGGAGAACCCTGGGACTATGACGAAAACGAGCAAGTCTTCGGCGAGAAGAGGAACCAGCCGAAGCCCCATGCTAGCCCATGAGACTTCGCCAGTTTCGGGGGCTAGTGTCATGGGGATGACTTATGGGGGATGTCACATGCCGAGCTATTTGCCAGTTGGCATCCCAGGAGTCTCCATGGCTCGAAGACAAGAAGACCAGCTCCGCCTGGAGGGCCGGCTGTGCCAGCAGCCGGCTGGCGATTCCACCGTGGAAGGCTGGAGCCGGGTGACGAAGACAAGTACCCACCAATGGCTGTTTCGCCGAAAGTGGGCTGGCCCCGACAAGAGCGACAGAGGCCAAGGACAGGAGTAACGAGCGCCACGACCAAGTCCAACCAATCAGCGACCAAGGACCCTTCCCCATGATAGGATCCAAGGCAAAAGGGAGGGCATATGCCTGCCAGATGCCGGTCCTAGGGGAAAGGTACTTTATAAAGCAAAACTGTTAGAGCAGGGTGAGGGGATCATGCCAAGGACGCCGCCACCAAGGAGCCAGTAGTCGGCCGAATCATTACCCAACCTGTAACCAGGCCCCTGCCTATATAAGGGGGCCTGGACCCTTAGTCTGGGGGGATCCGATCTTCTTCTTCCTCCTCTAGCCCAAACAGCTCGAGGAGCATTGTAATCGATACTGTCTAAGCAATACAAAGCAGGCAGGAAGTAGGGGTTTCACCTCCACCTGGGAGGGCCCTGAACCTGGGTAAACCGTGGTGTCTCAGTAGGCATTATCCTGAGCCGGGCCCCTCGTATCCACCGTCGAGCCCCTCCGATAAGCCTACCCATAGCTACTGTCTCCAAATTCCCACGACAATAGAGAGCATCAAAAAGCAAATGTGGAACACATTTAAATCTAAACCACTTCCTATGAAAAATAGTCTTGTAAAGAGACAAGTCATGAAAGCGCAAAGCAAAAAGTATAGGAAGGCAAAACAAGTACAACTTCAAGAATTGCAACAAAAAGAGGGGAAACTCAATATTGTTGAGATCCATCAAACCATGTTTCCCTCTCTCATAATAACTTTCAGTAGCATCATGAATAGAATTAACAATAGAACTATCACATGAAACATCTCTATCATGAGCCACATGTATAAAAGGATTAATACTCCCCACATGAACAATAGTAATAGGAGCAGATTCAATAGAATAATTATTCTCATCAACATAATCATCATAAATAGGAGGCATATTATAATCATAACTAATTTTATCCTCAAAAGTAGGTGAACTGAAAATATTATACCCATCATCATAACCATCATAAACTAGAGGTTTAGTATCATCATAAGCAAGAGAACAGCTATTTCGCAAAGCATACTCATCAAACATATCATCATAAGAAGGAACATGGATAGCACTAATGGTACAACAATTATTAACCTTAGAATTGGTACCAAAAATATTTTCAATATCAAAAGTAGAGTGCTTTTCCCAATCATGATCACTAACATAGGTAACAGGCATAGGAACATCATCCCAATCAGAATTATCATAATCAATAGCAGGATCATAAAGCTTAGGGGAAGATACCGTGTCCTCTCGCCTTTTACTCCTCCTCCTCTTCTTCTTCTTCTTCATACTCTTCTTACTCTCTCCTTTAGGGGGGAGGGACTTGAAGGGCATCTTCTCCACATATTCTGGTTCGCTGACAGAAACAACAAAAGAAACTTTGGAGGATTCCTCCTCTCTATTAATAAGATAAAAACATCTATCGATCCTGTCATAGCTTGGCAAAATATCAAGTTTTATAAGATTTTGTATGTAAGTATTTGCAAGGCAATCTTTAGCACAATAGAGACGACAACCATGAAGGGTTCTATTAATATCAACATCATTCATATCTATCAAAGCAATCTTTCTAGATATCTCATCACACGCCAAGAACAAAGCGAGATCATCATGCTGATTGGGAGTAATCTTGTCATCACAATACATACTTAAGATACTAGAAGAGTAACTATTAGGGCTTGAGCATTGGAAATTAAAATGACCTATGTCATCACAATGTTTACAAAGAAAAGGATAAAGCTTACAAACCCTTTCACCAAGCACATCTAGATCCTTGAGCCACATACTGGTTTCTTCATTTGTGTGGGTGATGCAATAATCTTTCTTGTTGTAACTCTGTTCACAAGGTCTATGTATTCCACAAAAATTAACATGCTTATAAGAAATAGTACTTTTAGAAGTTTGAGCATGTTTATTACAATCATCAACAACAATATCACTTTCTATGCAAGTGTCCTTAAAAGGTTCATGATACACGTCCCCATTTCCTTTAGGAACGTTTATATGGGAAGCAAAGGCTTTAAAGCAATCAACCATAATTTGAGGATCAAGACCATATTTAGCACTAAGCTCTTGAAAATTAGCAGTTTCAGCGAAAGACTTAATGCAATCAAACTCGTAATTCATACCTGATCCTTTACCTTTGTCGCTATCCCAACCTTTAATATTGTTTTGAATTGTTTCAAGCAGATCCCACTTGGTGTCAACATCCTTGCTTGTGAAAGACCCATCAAAGCATGCATCTAGATAGTCCTTGTAATATCCTGAAAGCCTTGCATAAAAATTATTAATAACAATATTACGGGGAAGATCATGAATAGGACATTTATGCATTAGTAACTTCAATCTTCCCCACGCTTGGGCAATGCTTTCTCCCTCATGAGGCCAAAAGTTATATATCCGATTACGATCTTTATGAATTTCACTTGGAGGATAAAACTTGGAATAAAAGAGAGGTACAATTTCCTCCCACTCAATAGATGGACCATCTTGGAGCAGTCGATACCACTCCTCAGCTCTGCCTTTCAATGATAAAGAGAATAGCTTCTTCTTGACCTGGCTTGGTGAAATACCTGCACACCTGAAAAACTCGCACAATTCATGTATAAATAGCAAGTGATCTCCCGGATGGATAGTTCCATCTCCTGAATAGCAGTTATCCATAACACGCCTAACAATTTTCATAGGTATTTCAAAAGGATGAGGAGCACAAGCATCATTAGAAACATCACATATGGGAGATAAAATATCATCAGAGCAAACTTTCTCCACTAAAGCTGGGGAGCTAAAAATATCATGCTTAACAAAACCAGATTCCCCAAGCTTAGACTTTTCCATAGCATTGGCAATAACGGGATTCAAGGCATTCGTACTAATAACATTGCTATGCGAAATAAGCTCCAAAGGATTTTCAATTTTCTCTTCAAATCTAAAATCAGGAAAAAGACTAAAGAACTCTTTGTTTTCCATTAAGCCTAACTAGTGAAAATAAAAACAAGAAACAAAAAGATGTAATTGCAGAATCTAAAGGAAATAACTTAGAGCACTCACACAGGAGGATGCGAGTACCTTTTACCTTACCTCCCCGGCAACGGTGCCAGAAAAGAGCTTGTTGTCTACACATGCTTCTGTTCTTGTAGACAGTGTTGGGCCTCCAAGTGCAGAGGTTTGTAGAGCAGCAGCAAGTTTCCCTTAAGTGGATGACCCAAGGTTTATCGAACTCAGGGAGGAAGAGGTCAAAGCTATCCCTCTTAAGCAACCCTACAATTACGATACAGAAAGTCTCTTATGTCCCCAACACACCCAATACACTTGTCAGATGTATAGGTGCACTAGTTCGGCGAAGAGATAGTGAAATACAAGTGGTATAGATGATTATGAGTAGTAAATATAATATGGAATTAGTATCGCTGCGAGCAAACAAGTAACAAAACAGCAAGTAAACGGTGTGCAAAGCTTGGAACCAAGGCCTAGGGATCATACTTTCACTAGTGGACACACTCCCAACAATATAACATAATTGAACAAATAGATAACTTCTCTTCACTATGGTACTCTGAATTACTCTCCTATTGAATAACACAAATCATTGCGTAGGGCTACGAAGCACTCCTCAAAGTTCATCAAGTACTTGACAAACACCACTCATAGAGATATCCAAATCAAATCACAACTCAAGATAAATATTATTGCAACTTAGACCAAGTACTAACACGGTGCACACACTGTCAACATTACACCATGAAAGAAGGAATAGATCACTTCAATACTATCATAGTGATAATTATTCTCATAATCCATAAGAGATCACAATCGTAGCCTAGACCAAGTACCACCACGATGCATGCACTGTCACCGTTACACCATGGCAGGAGGAATAGATTAATTTAATAACACTCTAGAGTACACATAATGAAGAAGAGTAACATCTACTTATTCAACATGATACAAAGCTCACAATCACATAAAGATCACATCATGGGAGAGAGAGGTGAACCACATAGCTACCGGTAGAGCCCTTAGCCCCGGGGATGAACTACTCGCTCCTCATCATAGGAGACAGCAAGGTTGATGGAGATGGCGGTGAGGTCGATGGAGACGGTGAAGACGGCGATGGAGACCGATGGAGATGGCTCCGGGGGCACTTCCCCGTTCCGGCAGGGTGCTGGAATAGAGACTTCTGTCCCCCCAAATTCGTCGACGGCGGCGGCGGAGCTATGGAACTGTTCGGGAAATTTTGCTGACTCCCTTAGGGTTTTCTGTCCCGAGGCTTCTTATAGGCGAAGGGGCGTCGTCAGGGGGCAGCCAGGGGCTCCTCTCACCAGGGTGGCGCGGCCAGGGCCTGGGCCGCGCCACCTATGTGTGAGGGCGGCCGCCAGGGCCTGGGCCGCGCCACCTATGTGTGAGGGTGGCCTCTGGCCCCCCTCTAGCTCTCTTTCGGTCTTTGGGAAGCTTTCGGGAAAAATAAGACTTCTGGCTTTTGTTTCGTCCAATTCTGAGAATATTTCCTGTGTAGCTTTTCTGAAACACAAAAACAGCAGAAAACAGGGAACTGGCACTGTGGCATCTTGTCAATAGGTTAGTTCCGGAAATCGCATAAAAGTGCCACAAAGTGTAACAAAACACAAGGCAAATGGTGTAAAAACAAGCATGGAGCATCAAAAATTATGGATACGTTTGAGACGTATCAGCTTACCTCACAGTTTGCCGTGAGCCCAGACTTTGCCATGCGTCTCTGCAATATATGCGTGTGGTGCTCATTTGTCGTGCGCTAGACATGCCGACTCATGGCATAATTTTATATGTTCGTGTGTCCACTCACGCAATGGAGCGGTGCACGGCAGCGACAGATTTTTTGGTAGTTGTTTAATGCCTTCAGACCCACGTAGCGTATGCAGAGTTAGGGATTCTGATCTTCTTCTTCTCTTCATTGTCTTCCTCCAGAGTTTTTGCCAGCGTGCTATCGGTGCCATCGAGGAAGCCGACGGCTTGAGCAGCACGAAGGGCGGGAAAGGCCAGGGTCTTCCAGAAGAGGAATTTTCCCTTGGTCAGTTTTTGGGCCAGAGGTGATCCTAGGGCGGCGGCTAGGCCATTGTTTGAGAACGAGGCCATGATCGTGGCAGCCGAATGTTTAGGGTTTTGGTGTGTGTAGGTTTTTGGTAAGGCAGCGTTGGTAGTGGTGATCTACATTTGCAGCGGCGGTGGCTGGTGTTTGTAGGTTTTTGTGGCGCCCCAACCTTGAGAACAAGGTGGAACTTTTGTGTTAAGTGCTATTCCCTGGATCAATGATAGCACCACAGAACAAAATGAAATATTCATTGCATAGTATCAAGATTACATCGCGGATCCAGATACAAAGTACTAAAATCTTACAATTTACACAGCGAGATTAACAAGGTGGCAGGGAGCCTCCATCTTCATCACGTGCCACAGGCAGCCATGTTGGAATGTAAGCATCGAGATCCTAATCCTGGTTCCTTACTCGAAGTAAAACCTACACGTTGAATATGCAGCCCCAAAGGGGTCAGTACAATGATGTACTGGCAAATGACACATATTTGGTGGCTGTTGTGAAGAGCCTATCTACATGAGTATTTGGCTAGTGGATCTCACAGGCTGATTTGCATAAAGCCAGTTTTATCCTATAGTTCGTTCTCAAGTATCTTTCAAAGTTTTATATTTTCAAGGGTCGAAATAACCCCCAATAACCACATACTAGCTAGGCATGTAGTACTGGGCGAAATTCGACAAAGTCGGAACCTCAGGCACCATCACCCCTTGGAGTGTATGGTCCTTAGTTCCTACATAGGGGTTTCTAGACAAATTTTAACCATTCAAAAGAGATGAGGAGATTTTTCCATACATTCCATGTCTAGAGACTCAATTGTCCATAACCGAGGACACGGCTAATCGATTAGATTTAAAACACCTTGCAAGGGTTGTGCACTTTCACCTTACGATTCATTTTATGCCCATACATAAAATGAAACGAGACCTTTTAGAAGGAGAGGACAACTAACTTGGCAAGCACCGTTCCCAACCTATAATTTGACTACCACCACTTCTTGCCGACAAGTTGCACTCCCACATTCTAATCAGTCAAGACAGAGCCCATAATGTCATAAGGCTGCACTGGAAGTACAATAAGCATGGAAGACATAGCCATCTCTTTGTTCCTGGGTGGCCAACCACAAGTGTACGCCCAGGCAGCAACTACACAAAGTGTAGCCCCAGGTCGCCACTCAACATCACCTCCATTATCAAACCAATCCACCCAGGTGTTTCATTTTAGTTGAAGTTCTTTAACTTTTCACGAAACACTTTTCAAGTGATCTTAGCATGGCATCAGTATTTTTCAAAGTATTTAGCATCCTATCATGTGGGGTTTGAGGGATAGCTACAAACTACTAGGATCTAAGCATTTGATAAAACAGTTGAGTAAATCACCTATCATGCATACTACAAGAGGTGAATATACTAATGCATAATAAAGTGGGTAGGGAAACATGTGTGTCACTTGCCTT